>JAAAKG020138328.1:0-12686 GCA_010014905.2 Druon quercuslanigerum
AAAATAGTTTCATTTTCAACTAAGTTATTAAATTTGTATTCCAAAAAAAGATGAATTCTGAACGAAAAATGTAGTAGATATTTCAAACAAAGAATATTTTAATGTTTAATCAAACAGGAATTTTCAAGCGAATACGTAAATTTTCAGTTAAAAAATTCATTAAAAAAAAATAATAAAACGAATTTAAAAGTCTTTTTTTTAGTAGAATATTAAACTATTTCGTTAAAAATGCATCTAATTCATTTAATTGTCTACTATCAAAAGACAACTTTTCAAATAAATAGTTGAATTTGAATTAACAAAATGAAATTTCAAACAAAATTGGAAATCAAGTTTTAAATTTAAAAAATAGATATCAACCAAACTGATGAATTTTCAACTAAAATTATTAATCTTTAACTAGAATAGTTAAATTTAAACGAAAAAAATGAATTTTCAACCAAGAAGATTAATTTTTACCAAAAATACTAATATTAAAAAATTAATTTTAAATTAAAAACATTAATGTTTCAATAGTTTAAAATCCTTAAAAATCTTTAAAATTTTATTTGAAGATCTTGAAACATCTACATTTTTACCTAAAATTATAAATATTTAATTGAAAGACTTCAATTTTCAACCAAAAAGATGAATTTTCAGAAGTTTAAAGGTTTTAAAAGTTTTTAGAAACAACTATTTTAATCAAAAAAATAGTTACTTTTTTAGAACAGTCGTAAATTTTGAGCTCGAAATAATAAATCTTTAACTGAAATAGTTGAATTTTACAAACAAAAAAAAGATGAATTTTCAACTAGAATAATTGACTTTTTAAACAAGAAGATAAATTTTTATCAAAAAAAAAGTCAAATTTTCAACTAAAAAACATAATTTTTTAACCTAAAATTCAATAGTTAAATTTTTAGTCGAAAAAAATATGCTCAACCAAAGAAAAGAATTTTTAACTAAAATTATGGAATATTCAACTGAAATAGTTTCATTTTCAGTTGAAAAATTAAGTTTTGAAAAAGAAAAAACATGATCTGAATTTTCATTTTAAAAATCTTTTTTAGCTAAGAGAGAAAAATTTTCATGCAAACTGTTCAATTTTCAATTAGGCACAGGAATTTTTAAGCAAATACTTTCATTTTCAACTAAAAATAATGGCTTTTTCAACAAAAAGAGAATACTTAAATTTTCAGTTCAAAAATTAATTTAAAACAAAATTTTTTAAATTGAATACAGTATTATAAAGCTACTTTTAAAAATGAAGAATCGCTATTATTTAATTTCAAATTGAAATTTAAAAAAAATATTACGCTCTAGAAAAATTTCCCAACTTTTAAAAGTTTTTTTAGGAAAATAAAAATTCGCTGTTGTGTAGGTTTTTACTAAAAATTTACCACTTTGTTAAAACGTGTAACAATTTTTTGTCTAAATTATGTGTTCGTTTTGGTTGAATATTATTATTTTTCAAAGGAAAATGTAAATATTACGATTCAATGATCAATGATTTCAGATGAAAAATTTTGGTTAAAATTGTACCGTTTTTAGTGTAAAAATAATTTATTCTGTTTAATATTCGTTTTTTTTGTAGAAATAATTCTTCTTGGTCCAAAATTAATGTTTTTCTTTCATATTCAACTATTCTAGTTAAAGATTAGTCATTTTATTTGAAAACTTGTCAGTTTGGTTGAAATCTAGTTTTTTTAATTTAAAACTTAACTTCTAATTTTGTTTGAAATTATATTTTTCAGTTCAAATTCAACTATTTAGTTGAAATTTTTCTTTTGTTAGTAGATAATTAAATGAATTATATGAATTTTCAACGAAATAGTTTAATATTCTACTAACAAAAAAGTTGTTTTTTTAACATTCATATAATTGTTTTGATTAAAATTTTTTCTCGGCAAAAAAATATTTGTTAGTTGAAAATTCAACTCATGTTGAAAATAGATCTTTGTTGGTTGAATTCAACTCTTTTTGATTAAAAATTAAAATATTTTTTGGTTGAAAAATCAACTGCTACATTTTTTGTTCAGAATTCATATTTTTTTTGAATTCAAATTTAATGACTTAGTTGAAAGTTAAACTCTTTTGTTAAAAATTAATTTTTAAAAATTTTAAATTTTATTTCTTTAAATTTTGTTGACATTTTTTTGCTTGTTAAAAATTAATTATTTAACTGAAAATGTAACTATTTCAGATGAATGTTCCATAATTTTAGTTAAAAATGCTTTCTTTGGTTGAGCATTTTTTTCAACTAAAAATTTAACTATTGAATTTTTGATTAAAAAATTATCTTTTTTAGTTGAAAATTTGACTTTTTTTGTTAAAAATTTATCTTCTTGTTTGAAATTTTTTCTCAGTTAAAAAATATGTTTTAGTTGCAAATTCAACTCACGTTGAAAATTGATATTTTTTAGTTGAATTAAGCTGTTTTTGATTAAAAATTATAATTGAATTTTAGGGTAAAAAATATCTTTTAGTTGAAAATTCGAATTTTTTTTATAAAAATTTATCTTTTTGTTCCAAAATTCAATTATTCTAGTCAAAAATTCATCATTTTAGTTTAAAATTTATCTCTTTTTTTTGTAAAATTCAACTGTTCATCCTTTCGAATTCAAAATTCACTATTTTGTTATAAAATGTAAGTATTTTTTGAAAATTAAGTGTTTGTAAACACCTTTAAAACCTTTTATTTTTTTTTTACTTCATCGTTATAGTTAAAAATTCAAGTATTTCAGTTTAATATTCATAATTTTAGTTGAAAATGTGGGTGTTTCAAGATTTTAAAACTATTTGAAATAAAAATCATTTAACTTATACTTTATAGTATATAATTTAACTTAATATTATTCTTTTTCAATGGAAAATGTATTTATTTTAATTCAATGTTCAATTATTTTAGTTGAGAATTCATCTCTTCGGTTGAACATCATTGTCTTTAACTGAAAATTTAACTATTTAATTTTCAGTTAGAAATTCATCAGTTTGGTTGAAATATAATTTTTTAAATTAAAAATTTGACTTCCAATTTTGGTTGAAAATTGTTGGTCTTTTTTTTTAGTTCAAAATCAACTGTTTGGTTGAAAATTTTTCTTTTTTGATTGAAAATTCAACTATTTCGTTGAAAACTGACGTAATTTGTTAATAACCAAATTTTTTGTAGAAACTTTTCCTTTTTCTTAAAGTTAATATTCTTGCTTAAAAATAATCCTTTTCGGTTAAAAATACATCTGTATTGTTCGAAAATGAACTTTTTTGTAGAAAATGCATATTCTCACTTTAAAATTTCACTTGTTTGGTAGAAAAGTAACCTTTTTGTCGAAAATTCGTCTTTTTTGTCTGGAAACTTAATATTTTCGAGTTGTTCAATTGTTTTCTAGAAACTTCGTCTTATTGTTTTGAAAATTCAACCTATTTTTTCATCTTTTTTTACGTGAAATAAAACTTTTTTGTTCAATTAACTACTTGGATTGAAATTTTTTTGCTTGAAAATGTAACTATTTGCTTGAAAATTATATAAGACTTATCATTTTTGTTGAAAATTCATGTTTTTGGTTAAAAATGAACTATTTTGTTGAAAATTAATTTTTTTGGAACGGAAAATTTCATATTTTCCTATTGGGTTCAAATTTTCTCTGAAAATGCATATATTTGGTTGAAAATTTGACTTTTTTTGTAAAAACTTAATTTTCTTCATAGAAAAAAGAATCTCCTTGGTTAAAAATTAATCTTTTTGGGTAAAAATTAATCTTTTCGGTTAAATATTAATATTTTTTGTTAAAAAGTCAACTGTGTAGTTAGAAATGTATCACTTTTGTTTAAAAATGCAACAGTTTGGTTGAAAATTCACCTATTTAGTTGGAAATTCAAGTTTTTGGTTGAAAATTTAATTACTTACGTAAAAATAATTTTTTTTCTTTAAAAATTTTAATTTTCCCTGTGTATTTGAACATTCATATTTTTTGTTGAAAAATTGACTTTTTTAGTAACTTAATATTCGTAGTTAAAAATTAATTTTGTTGTGGAAAATTCATCTTTTCGCGTAAAAATTCAACTGTTTGGTTAGAAATCTATTTCTGTTGGTTGATAATTCAACCGTTTGATTGAAAATTAATATTTTTGGTCAAAAATTCACTTATTTTGTTTAAAATTCGCGTTATTGTGTGAGTTCAACCCGGTTTTGATTAAAAATGAAAATTTTTTTGGTTAGAAATGGAACTAGTTATTTACAAAAAAAAATTTTTTATTGAAGACTCATCATTTTCATTTCAAATTCATCTCTTTGGATGAAAAATTAACTATTTTCTTGAAATTTGAATTTTTCCTGTTTCGTTAAAAATGTATCTTTTTTAGTTGATAATTCATATATTTGCTTGAAAATTTGGCTTTTTTGATAGAATTTAATCTATTTAATTGAAAATTAACCTTTTTGCATGAAAATTAATATTTTTGGTTAAAAGTTCAACTATTTGGTTAAAAATCACTTTTGGTTAAAAACTTAAATGTTTGATTGAAAATTCACCTTCTTGGTTGGAAAATTGATGTATTTTGTTAAAAAATTGCTTTTTTGATTGAATTAAATCCGGGTTTGAATTATTATAAAATAAAAATTTTTTGTCTGTGATATCAACTATTATAGTTTTTGTTCAAAATTAATTTTCTTTGGTTGAAACTTAATCTATTTTAGTTGAAAATACGTCTCTCTGATTAAAAAATGTATACTCTTCTTGAACATATGTTTACTTTTTTTTCTTGAAAATTATTTTTTTTACTAAAAATGTCAATTTTCCCTGTTGGGCGGAAAAAGTATCTTTGTAGTTAAAAATTGGACTTTTTTGGTAGAAACTTAACCTATTTTTACTTTAAAATGGTTATTTGTTGTTGAAAATTCATCATTTTTAGTGTAAAATTTAACTGTTTAGATTAAAGTAGAACTGCTTTATTAAAAATTTATTTTTTTGTAATGATTAATCTTTTCAGTTAAAAATGCTTTGTTTTGTTAAAAATTCATAATTTTAGATAGAAATAAATCTTCTTGGTTAAAAATTCATCTTTTTTGTTAAAAAGTGCAACCGCTTGATAGAAAATTAATCCGTGTTTTTTTAAGATGCAACTATGTTATTAAAAATTCTCATTTATTAGCTGATTTCAAACCAGTTTTATTTAAAAATAAAAATCTCGTGTGGTTCTGATATAAACTATTTAATTTTTCGTTGAGATCGTTGAGTCGAACTGCTTTTTTAAAAATTGTATTTTTTGTTAAAGATTAATATTTGCAGTTGAAAATTAATTTCTTTTGTTTAAAATTTAATAGTTTGTTATAAATTCGCCTTTCTATAAAAAATAATCTTGGTTTCAATATCATCTCTTTTTGTAAAAAGGCAAACATTTGGTAAAAAATTATTGTTTTTTTCTGTTATTTTAAATGATTTGATAAAAATTCGCTTTTTTTAGTTGATTTAAAACCAGTTGAGATTTAAACTTTTTTCAGTGTAAAATTCAACTACTTGTTTAAAAGTCGAACAACTTTGTTAAAAATTCGTCTTTTTTTCTAAAAAATAATCTTGGTTTTAAATTCATCTCTTTTTGTAAAAAAGGCAAACGTTTGGTAAAAAAATGATTGTTTTTTTGTTGTTGTGATTTTAAATATTTTGTTAAGAATTCGCTTTTTTTAGTTGGTTTCTAACCAGTTTTGATTTTAAACCAAAATCTCGTGTGGTTATGATATAAACTATTCAATGTTTCGTTAAAATTTCATCTTTTTTAAGGTAAAATTCATCCACTTTTTTGAAAGTCAAACTAATTTTATAAAAATTGAATTTTTTAAAGATTAATATTTTCAATTGAAATTTAATCACTTCTGTTAAAAAATTAATAGTTTGTTAAATTTTTTTTTTTATACAAAATAATCTTGGTTACACATTCATCTCGTTTTATGAAAAAGGCAAACGTTTGGTAAAAAATTATTGTTTTTTTTTGTTGTGATTTTAAATATTTTGTTAAGAATTCGCTTTTTTAGCTAATTTCAAACCAGTTTTATTTTAAAATAAAAATCTTGTGTGTTTATAATATAAACTATTAAATTTTTCGTTGAGATGTCATCTTTTTTTATTGTAAAAATGAAATACTTGTTTGAAATTGTATTTTTTGTTAAAGATTAATATTTGCAGTTGAAGATTCATCTCTTTTGTTAAAAATTTAATAGTTTGTTAAAAATGCTAATTTTTGATAAAGAAAAAAACAATCTTATTGGTTAAAAATTCAAATGTTTGCTTGAAAATTCATTATGAATTTAAAGCTTTTCAAATTGAATATAATATAGGTGATGTGCTTCAAGTTTTTCTTATTTTTCCTTTTCTTTTTTTTCAGAGGTCAACAGCTGGCTCAACAAATGGAAACTGCCAATCCCGATCTGATAGAAGAGTTAAGGCGTCAAATGGGGGGAAATCCGAACGATCCCGATCCACCCCAACCAAACTAAAAATTTCGATTCGAATATGAAAAAAAGAAGAATCAGGTTTTAGAAAAACCACGCATTTCTACGAAAAATCTAATCCTTTCCTGTGAATCTTCACAAATACGAAACTGTTTGAACTTGGGAGAGTAGTATCCGTTTTTACGAGAAAAAAAGTCTACCAAAAATAGAATAAGAGCAATGTCAAATAGTTTGATAAATGAATTTTTCATTAGTGTTGCTCAAAGTAGAATCAAAATTAATTTTTCATTACTTTCGTGATTTTTAAATCTTTCCTCTATTATACACGAATAATTGTCTTTACTCTACTTTTTCTTACCGCTTACCTTATAATTTTTATTTTTTATTTTTTGATGAGCAGAAAGTCGTCGCATTGTAAATAAACGACTCTCAGCTCTTACGGTTTATATCTGATTTATTTTGAAGGAAGATTCGATTTTTTTTACGTATTGAGCTTGGTTTTGTAACGAGACAAACTTGAAGCTGAGAACTCAATTGCAGTCTTTCTTTCCAGTTGTTGATTAATAAATTTTACAAATTTATTTACGTGGATTTTTCTTCCCAGCTGATCTTTAAAGATTTTTTTTGCGAGATTGGAATTTTCTTTATTCGATTTTAGATAGGATAGGATTAAATTATAATTTAATTTATAAGTGTTGTTTTGAACTATAGGCTCTGAATCATTGCCTCCAGGCGATGTAATTCCAGTTGTGAGTCATTGCGGTCATCGTAAGGAAATAGTGGGAACTAGCGAGATGAAAGTAAATTGCGAAAATTATTATCGCACTCCTTTTTATTCAGCTTTTTGTTGTTTGTAATTTTACGAAACTGTTATTCGCGCAGAGAAATTCCTTTTTCTTATGGGATATATTAAATATTTATTATAATTATTATATTAATTTTTATTTTTATTGAAATTTAACATTTTCGAAATTCTTTCATATTTTTTTAATATGTTATCAATTCTTCGAAATCTTTTAAAATACGCTAATCAATTGTCGGGGGACTTTTTGAAGGGCGTGTTTAATTTTTTTTTTAATTCTTGAAATTGAACATTATCGAAATCCCTTCATATTTTTTAAATCTGTTATACGTTCTTCAGAATCTTTTAAAATACCCTGAAAAAAAAACCTGGAATTGACAGGGAATTTTTTTTGAAGTCAGGGAATTTTTTCAAGAGCGTAGTTAATTTTTTGTTTTGTAATTTCAATATTAAATAGAATAACACACTTTTTTGTTTGAAATAAATATTTTGACTTAAAGTTCAGTTTATTAAGTTTGTTCCAAGTGCAACATAAACTATTTTATTTAAAATTTATTTATTTCTTTATTTTTATTGAAAATCTATTTTCTTACTTAAAATATAACTATTTAATATTTGGATGAAATTCAATGATTTTAGTTAAAGACAATTTATTTCAAAATCCATGTTTTTGGTTGCAATTTCAACTATTTAACTTGAAGAATCATTATTTTAGTTGAAAATTCGTTGATTTGGTTGAAAATGCATTTTTTAACTGAAAATTTAACTATACAATTGTTATTTATTTGAAATTTATCTTTTTAATTTAAAATTCATGTATTTTCAATAAAATTCGTCCTCTTTGATAAAAACGATTCTTCTATTCAATTTTTGTTTAAAAATGGATATTTTTTTGTTTGAAATTTAACTTTTTGGTTGAAAACAGTTTTTTATTTTTTTTGTATTCAATAATGCGAATATTTTTTGTTAAAAAAACATCTATTTTTAATGTTTTTAAAGTTGGTTAAAAATAAAACTATTTTGTTAAAAACTATAATCTTTTCTCAAAAATTCATCTTTTTGTTTGAAATTCATTTATTCGAGATAAAGATTCATCATTTTAGTTGAAAATTCATTATTTTGGTTGAAAATTTAACTGTTTAGTTGAAAATTCATATATTTAATTTAAAAATCGTCTTTCTTGCTAGAAAACTAATCGTCTTGTTTAAAAATTCATTTTTTTTGTTTTAAAATTCAAGTATTGAAATTAACTATTGCTCATTTTATTAATTAATTCATCTTTTTGTTTGAAAAAAAAACCATTTGTTTAAAGGTTAAATTAAATTTGTTTTTAAAAAAATCTGCTTTGTTTGGAAGAATAATTTTTTTAACTGGAAATTTAACTATTCCATTTTTGGTTGAAAAATGATATTTTTTAGTTCAAAATTTAGCCATTTGTTTGAAAATTAATATGTTTAATTTGAAAATTTAACTCTTTCATTGAGAATTAATGTTTTTTTTTAAATCGTCCTTTTGGTAGAAAATCAATCGTCTTGGTTAAAAATTCATTTTTATTCAAATTCATGTACTTTAGAGACAAATTCGAAAAATGATTAATTATGTTTTTAGCATTATTTAATTATTTATTTCATATGTCGTGCTAAAATTTCAGGGAATTTTTTTTCAGGATTTGAGTAGACACCCTGCTAATGTTCTTGTAATTCTTTCAAATTCTTCAAATCAATTTTAAATGCCTTGCAATCTTTTTAAACATTCTTGGAATTCTTGAAATATACATATAATTTTTTAAATCCCTCAAAACTTTTTTACATCCTTTATAAAATTTCTTATAATCTTTTTAAATTTCCGAAATTCCTCCACATTCTTGAAATATTTAATAAATTCATAGAATTCTTTACAATACCTTGAAATCCCTTCAAATTTTCCTAATCTCTTTTAAATTCGTTGGAATATTTTAAAATACCCTTGAAATTTTTGAAATTTAAAATCCATACATGTTTTTTAAATGTATTATAAATTCTTTGAAATCTTTTAAAATACCCTAAAATTCCTTCGAACTCTTCAAATATAATAAAAATGGAAATTGTTCTGCATTTTTTAAATTTCTAATAATAATCATTTTAATAATAAGCTCTCCTTAAAATCTTCAGTTTATAATGCGTAATTCAAAAATCTTTTACTTTAAAAAGTCTTCTTTTTGGATTTGTATTTTTAAACGTAGATTTTTAATTTAAGGAATTTTAAAGGGCAGTCTTGAAGGCTTAGACAATTAATTAAAAATTAAAAGCCTTTAGAGTTGACAAATTTTGATAAAAAACAGTATTATTTTATCCATTGTAAATCTAAATAAATGAACAAATGATTTTTCAAATGGATCTGTACTTTAATTATTAAAAACTGAACAATAATTTTTTTGATAAAACGATTCTAAAGTTCAAAGTTTAAGAATTTCCGGATTGTTACTGTTTCATTCCAAAAGTTTTAGTCGTTAAAAAATGTAAACCTTTGATTGAAACTTTAACTATTTTCAACTTAAAAAATAACTTAATAATAAGATATTCGTAATTAAAGGCTTTTATTACATTAAAAATATTGTTTCAGTCTAAAATATTCACTTTTTAACACATTTAATTTGAAATTTTGACACTTGGAAAAATAATAGGTATTTAATATGTAGGAATATTTCACTGTTCATTTAAGACGAGTAAATTCAACCAAATAATTAAAAGTAAACAAATTAAAATGTTATGCAAGAATAATCATTTAACACTAATTATTTATTAGAAAAAACGTGAGTAATTTTAAGAGATATTTAGAAGTTTTTAAAAGATGCAAATTTAATTTACAACAATTTTGTAAATCTCTTATAATCTTTTTAAATATTATGTTAAAATAATTTAAAAAAATGAAAAATCATTTTAAATTTTCTTAGTAATATTAAGAAAATGTTTTTTTTCTTATGGAGCCTTTCATAATTCTTAAAAAGTTTCTAAATTTTTTGTTGACAAACATTTAAATTAAAATTTTGTTAATGTTTTGAGCCTAAAATAACTTAATAATATAATTTTGAAATTTTTTTAAGTTCATTGATTGATTCTTTAATTTAGAGTATTGAAAATGTAAACGTGGATTTATATTTTTGGATCCTAATCTAAATTTTTGAACTGTATAATTTATGAATGTTAACAATTCTGAATTTTCGGTTTATCTGCATTTCATTAAAAACTGTTTAATTTGAATACAAGATTTTTGAATTAAAAAACTTTCAAACTTCAATTTAAAAATTTAAAAATTCCTTTTTTAAATTGTTTAGTTTGTTTATTTTTTATTACTTTAAATGGAAAAATGTGAAGTATAGAGTGCGATTTTTTAAATCGAAAATGTTTAAAAATTCCTTTTTAGATTCTTTGGGCTCTTTGAATAACACAAATTACTGAAATTGTTTCATAATATTAAATTCTATTGAAAATTCCTTGAAATTTTTTCTAAATCCTTTCGGATTTTTGAAATCTTATAAATTTCTTGAAACCGCACCAAATACCCTAAAATTCTTAAAATTCTAGAAAACTCTAAAAAAAATTCTTAAAATGTTTTTAAATATCCTTAAAATTCTTGAAGTCTAAAATGTTTAAAATCCCTTAATCTTTTTTTAATCTGTTAGAAGTTCCTTGGAATCGATTAGAATACCCTAAAAATCTGGAAATATATTGAAAACTGTTGCAAATTTCTTTCATTTTTTTGAAATACCTTCAAATTTTTTGAACTCTAAAATTTTTTAAACCCCACCAGATTTCTAAAATCTTTTTAAAATTCTTTAGGCTCTTTTTGAAAAACACAAATTACTGAAATTTCTTGATAACTTTAAAATCAAATGAAAAATCCTTGGAATTTTTTTAAGTCGTTTTGGATTTTTGACATCTTATAAATTTCTTGGAATCTTATCAAATACCCTAAAATTCTCAAAATTCCTCAAAATTCTAGAAAACTAAAAAAGTCCTTAAAATCTTTTTAAATACCCTTAAAATTCTTGAAATCTAAAATTTTTAAAATCACTTCATCTTTTTTTAATCTGTTATAAGTATTTTGGAATCGATTAGAATACCCTAAAATTCTCGAAATTCCTTGAAATTCTTGAAATCGAAAATTTTCAAAAATCTCTTCATATTTTTGAAATTATTTATAAGTTTGTTAAAAACGTTGAGAATACCCTAAAATTCTTTAAATACATTGAAAATTGTTGCAAATTCTTTAATTCTATTTAAATACCTTCAACAATTTTGAACTTCAAAATTTTTTAAATCCGTCCACATTTTTTAAATCATTTTTAAATTTTTTGGGCTCTTTTTGAAAAATACAAATTACTTAAATTGCTTCATAATTTTAAAATCTATTAAAAATTGAATGGAATTTTTTTAAATCCTTCCGAATTTTTGAAATCTTATAAATTTCATGGTAAAATGCTTGAAAAATTTTTAAATTCTTAAAAACTGTTACAAATTTCTTTAAAAAATTTTAATATTATTAAAATATTTTACAAAGATTTTTAAGATTCAATAAGATTTTAAGGATTTTAAATGATTTAAAAATATTCGGAAGATTTTTAAATATTTTCGATGTTTTAAAAATGTTCACAAAGGTTTCAAAATGTTTTTGAATATTTCCAAGATTTTGCAAAAATTGTAAAGATTTCAAAGAATTCTAAAACATTTCAAAATATTTCATAAGTTTTTAAAGATTTTAGTATATTTAACAAAGGCTTAAACGATTTCAAATGATTTCAA
The DNA here is from genome assembly GCA_010014905.2 of Druon quercuslanigerum. Classification (NCBI taxonomy): domain Eukaryota; kingdom Metazoa; phylum Arthropoda; class Insecta; order Hymenoptera; family Cynipidae; genus Druon; species Druon quercuslanigerum. Next base: position 12,005 of record JAAAKG020138328.1, read on the forward strand.
AAAAATTCAAAATATTTCAGAAGTTTAAACAAATTTTCTAAGATTTAATAAGATTTCAAAGATTTTAAAACATTTCAAAAGATATCTAGAGATTTCGCAAGATTTTAAAGATTTAGCAAAACTGTCAAAAATTACAAAGGGCATTAAAATATTTTAGAAGTTTTAAAAAATTTTAAAGATTGTAATACATTTTACAACAGTTTAAAAGATTTCAAATAATTTCACAGACTTTAAAGATTTTTAAATATTTAAAAAAATTTTAGTATTCTTTACTTTTTATCTATTTTTTCACGATTTAAATAAATCTATTTCTAAATAAAATTGCCCTATCTTTATTCAGACAAACAATCTTGCTTCTTGAATTTTCGTTTCTCGCATAGTTTGACCGAACATTTTTTTTTTCATGTTTTGAAAAGCATTTTTTAAAAATAAAACTAGAAGCTCTATTAATTTGAAAAATAATTCACTGTAATGGAGCGTGGATGGCAAAGTGAAAAATACAAATATTTTAGAATATTTTAAAAACGAAAAATCAGAATATTTATTCGTAACACTGTCCTAAAAATTCAAAGCATATCAGTTTTTCCTGGATTTCGAAATAATGAAATTATTACAATCTTTTAAAATCTTGTGAAATCTTATTTAAACCATTTAAACTATTTTGAAATATACTAAAATCTTA
>JAAAKG020138328.1:12786-35111 GCA_010014905.2 Druon quercuslanigerum
AATCTAAAATATTTTTAAATCTTTAGAATCTTTTGAAATCGTTTCAAATATTTCAAATCTTCTTAAATCTTTTTAAACTTTTTAAATCTTTAAAATCTTTGCCAATTGTTTTTAAAGAACGTAAATATTTTTAAATTTTTGTAAAATCTTTGATTTTTTTACAATCATTACGAAATCTTTTAAATCTTCTGAAATATTTTTCATTCGTGTGAAATAATTTTAAATCTTTGCCTTCTGTGAAATCTTTGAAATCTTATTAAATCATTGAAAAAATTTTTAATCTTCTGAAATATTTTGAAATGTTTTGAAACCTTTATAAAATTTTAAAAAACAGCTAAAATATTTAAAAATCTTTCGAATCTTTTGAAATCGTTTGAAATTTTTTTAAATCTTTAAATTTTTTTAAATCTTTGCCAAATGTTTTAAAAGTATGTAAATATTTTAGAATTTTTTTTAAAATCTCTGAATTCTTTAAAATCCTTACAAAATCTTTTAAATCTTTGAAAAATATTTTTTAATCATGTGAAATAATTTTTAATCTTTACATTCTGTGAAATCTTTGAGATCTTTTGAAATCGTTTTAAAATATTTTAAACCTTTGTGAAATCAATTGCAATTTTTTAAATCATTGAAAACTTCTCAATTATTACAATCTTTTAAAATCTTGTGAAATCTTATTTAAACCATTTAAACTATTTTGAAATATACTAAAATCTTAAAAAACTTATGAAATATTTTGAAATATTTTAGAATCTTTGAAATCTTTACAATTTTTTCGAAATCTTAAAAATCGTTAGAAATATTTTGAAACATTTATGAAATTTAAAAAAAAAAATCTAAAATATTTTTAAATCTTTAGAATCTTTTGAAATCGTTTCAAATATTTCAAATCTTCTTAAATCTTTTTAAATCTTTAAAATCTTTGCCAATTGTTTTTAAATAACGTAAATATTTTAGAATTTTTTACAATCATTACGAAATCTTGTAAATCTTCTGAAAAATTTTTCAATCATGTGAAATAATTTAAAATCTTTACCTTCTTTGAAATTTTTGAAATCTTTTAAAATCGTTTTAAATTATTTGAAATCTTTTAAACTTTTGTGAAATTTATTGCAATTTTTTTAATCTTTGAAAAAATGTAAAATATTTTAATATCCTTTGTAATCTTTGACATTTTGGCGAAATCTTTGAAATCTTATAAAATCTCTAGATATCTCTTGCAATCTTTTAAAATCTTGTGAAATTTTTGAAATCTTATTAAATCTTTGAAAAATTTTTTATCTTCTAAAATATTTGGAAATTTTTTTGAAACCATTTGAAATCTTTTAAACGTTTGTGAAATATACTGAAATCTTGAAATCCTTACAATTTTTGCGAAATCTTGAAAATCTTCAGAAATATTTTCAAACCTTTATGAAAATTTGAAAAATATCTCAAATATTTTTAAATCTTTTGAGTCTTTTAAAATCGTTTGAAATCTTTCAATTTTTTTAAAATCTTTTTAAATTTGTAAAATCTTTAAAATCTTTGCGAAATATTTTAAAACTACATAAACATTTTATAATTTTTGTAAAATCTTTGAATTCCTTAAAATTCTCATGAAATATTTTTAATTTTATAAAATATTTTTCAATCTTCTGAAATATTTTAAAATCTTTTGAATCTTTTGAAATCATTTGAAATCGTTTGAAATCTTTCAAATCTTTTTAAATCTTTTTAAATTTTAAAAATCTTTGCGAAATGTTTTAAAAGTAATTAAATATTTTAGACTTTTTGTGAAATCTTGGAAATATTTAATAATATTTTGAAACCTTTATGAAATTTTTAAAAACATCTAAAATATTTAAAAATCTTTCGAATCTTTTGAGTTCATTTGACATTTTTTAAAATCTTTAAATTTTAAAAATCTTTGCGAAATGTTTTAAAAGTATGAAATACTTTTCAATCGTGTGAAATAATTCTAAATCTTTACATTCTGTGAAATCTTTGAGATCTTTTGAAATCGTTTTAAATTATTTTAAATCTATTAAACCATTGTGAAATCAATTGCAATTTTTTAAATCTTTGAAAACTTCTGAAATATTACAATCTTTTAAAATCTTGTGAAATCTTATTAAATCTTTGAAAAAATGTTTAATCTTATGAAATATTTGGAAATTTTTTGAAACCATTTGAAATCTTTTAAACTTTTGTGAAATATACTGAAATCTTGAAAAACTTATGAAATATTTTTTAACAAATTTATAATCTTTGAAATTCTTACAATTTTTGCGAAATCTTGGAAATCTTCAGAAAATTTTTAAAAATATCTAAAATATTTTAAAATCTTTCGAATCTTTTGCAATCGTTTGAAATCTTTCATATTTTTTAAATCCTTAAAATCTTTGTGAAATGTTTTAAAACTACGTAATTATAATTTTTCAAATCTTTGAAAACTTGTAAAATATTTTAATATCCTTTGAAATCTTCTTAAATCTCTAGATATCTGTTGCAATTTTTTTAAGTCTTGGGAAATCGTTGAAATCTTATTAAATCTTGGAAAAAATTTTTAATCTTCTGAAATATTTTGAAATTTTTTGAAACCATTTGAAATTTTTGCGAAATATTGGAAATTTTAAGAAAAATTCTGAAATCTATCTGAAAATTTAAAATCTTTCGAATCTTTTGAAATCGTTTTAAATCTTTCGTATATTTTTAAATGTTAAAAATCTTTACGAAATGTTTTAAAACTACGTAATTATTTTTGAATTTTTGTGAAATTTTTGAATTCCTGAAAATCCTTACGAAATCTTTTACATCTTTTGAAATATTTTTTAATCGTGTGAAATAGTTTTAAATCTTTACATTCTGTAAAAGCTTTGAGATCTTTCGAAATCATTTTAAATTATTTGAAATCTTTTAAACCTTTTTTGAAATTTATTTTTTATTTATTTCTTCTGAAATGTTTTGAAATTTTCTGAAACCATTTGAAATCTTTTAAACTATTGTGAAATATACTAAAATCTTAAAAAACTTATGAAATATTTTGAAATATTTTAGAATCTTTAAAATCCTTACAATTTTTGCGAAATCTTGGAAATATTTTGAAACCTTTTTGAAATTTTTGAAAACATCAAAAATATTTTTAAAAATTTCGAATCTTTTGACATCCTTTGAAATTCTTAAAAAAATTTCAAATCTCTTTAAATCTTAAAAATGTTTTCTAAAATATTTTTAAATCTTTTAAATATTTGTTAAAATCGTTATTTCAAGGAAGAGTGGCGCCAAAGTTAATATATTTTCTGGAACTCACTAGCGACTTTGAGAATAAATATAAAAATATATTACAAGTTTCAAATTACTCGTCAGTGAATTTGATTATTTTATTATTTAGGGGCTGAAAAGACTCCGAAAAAATAAAAAAATAGAAAATACCACTAATTATATTTTATTTTATAGAAAAAATGCAATGAAAAATGATTTTATAATTAGTGTTATTTCCTATTTTTTAATTTTGTTTGGACCTTCTCAACCTCTAAATAAGATTAATTTTTTGAAATTTAAAAAAATCGAAAAGCGGTACTCACTTTGGTTTTCAATGACGAGTAATTTAATACCGGTAACATATTTTTATATTTTTTCCCCAGGTCGCTAGCAGGGTCCAAAAAATAGGCTAAAAAATAGCCTATTTTGGTGTAACTCGTTGAGATGTCTATTTGGATATAAAAAATTTGAATTAAAAATCTCTCAAATCTCTTAGGAGATTTGAAACATTTGAAGACTATTTATAAAATTCCAAGAAATTTTTAATAGATTTCAAGAACTCGAAAAAAGTTCAAGATATTTTATAGAATTTTTTAAAAAGTAAAGGAATTTTCAATAGATTCCAAAAATTTGAAAGGTTATAGAAGATTTCAGAGTAGTTTAAAAGATTCCAGGAATTTTCTATGGACTAAAAAACCTTCAAGGGATTTTAAATATTTTAGTGTATTTCTAAAAGATTCCAAGAATTCTAAGGATGTTTTAGTGTACTAGCAAAGATTCCAGGATTTTTAAATTGATTTAAAGAATTTTCGAGTATTTACAAAAATTCCAGGAATTTTCAATAGATTTAAAAAATGTTAGGCCATGTGAAAAGATTACAAGGAATTTTCAATGGGGTATTTTGAACTGTTCCAAGAATTTTAAGGGTGTTTTTTGTTGGGGCATTTACAAAGATTCCAAGAAATTTTCAATCGCTTCAAAAAAATTATGGTATTTAAAAATATTCCAAGGAATATTAGGACATTAAAAAAATATCCAAGGAACTCTGTAAAGATTTCAAAATTTCAAGGGATTTCAAAGTATTTTAAAAGATTCCAAAGAAGTTTCAACCGATTATAAGGAATTTTTGATAGATTTAATGAATTTTATGTTATTTTAAAAGATTCCAAAGTATCTTTAAAATCTTTGAAGGGGTTTCAAAAAAGTTATGATATTTTTGTAAAAGAGATTTTAAGGAATTTTCAATAGAATACAAAAATTGAGAGGGGTTTCAAATATTTTTGGGTATTTTAAAATATTCCAAGGTATAATTTATAAAAAAAGGTATTTTTTTTTACTTTAAGAATTAATTGAGGGTTTTAAAAACATTCAAAGGAATTTGCAATAGATTAAAAAAATTTAAAGAGATTTCAAATATTTCAGGGCGTTTTAAAAGATTCAACGAATTTTCTATAGTTTACAAACATCTGAAGGGATTACAAAAGATTCCAGGACTTTTTAGTATTTAAAAAAAAATTGGAATTTTAAAATACATAAAAGGGTTCCAGAAATTTTTTAATTGATTAAAAGATCTGAAGGGATTTCAAAGATTTTAGAGTATTTTTTTTAATATTCCAAGAATTTTTCAAAAATTGTAATACTCTGAAAGGATTTTTTCCAACGATTCTAAGGAATTTCTAATACATTATAAAGAATTTTTTTTTAAATATTCCAAGGATTCTTGAATATATTTTGATAATTTGAAGCGGTTTTCAAGATTTTAGAATATTAAAAAAAAGAGATTCCAAGGAATTTTCAATGTATTAAAAAAAGTAGACGATATTTAAAATATTTTAGGATATTTTAAGAGATACCAAAATTTTTTACGGTATTTTTTAGGGTATTTACAAATATTTTAAGGAATTTTCAATTTTTCAATAGATTTAATTAATTTTAAGGTATTTTAAACGATTCCAATTAGGAAATATTTAATATATTTTAAATATTTGAAGCGCTTTCAAAAATTATTGGAAAATCTCAAAAAATTAATTTTTAATTGAAAAATTTACTTTAAAAATTTAGATATTTTTGGAAAAGATTCCAAGGAATTCTTAATAGATTTAATTATTTTAAACCGATTTGAAGGTATTTTTAACGATTCCAAGAATTTGAAACAGATTTTCAAAAATGAAAGGGATTACAAATACTTCAGGGTATTTTCAAAGTTTCCAAGAATTTTTAGGTTTTTTTTAGGGCATTTTCAAATATTTTAGGGAATTTTCAATTTTAAGAATTTAAGGGTATTTTTATAGTTTCCAAGGTATTTTTAATGGATGTTAAAAATTTTAGAGGATTTCAAAGATTTTAGGATATTGAAAAAAAAGAGATTCCAAGGAATTTTATAAAGATTTAATAAATTTTAAGGTATTTTAAGGTATATTTTAAACGATTTCAGGAATTTTACATAATTTATCAAAACTTTCAAAATTGTTAAGAGTATTTTAAAATTTTAAGAATTTTAAGCGTTTTAAGGGTATTTGAAAAGGTTCCAATTAGGAAATCTTTAATATATTTGAATAATTTGAAGCGTTTTCCAAAGATTATGTGAAAATTTAAAAAAATGAATTTATAATTGAAAAATTGATTTTAAAAATTTAGGTATTTTTTAAAAATATTCCAAACAATTTTTAATAGATTTAATTAATTTGAAGGTATTTTAAGGTATTTTAAGCGATTCCAGGAATTTAAATTAGATTTAAAAAGTTGAAAGGGATTTCAAATTTTTTCGGATATTTAAAGTTACAAGAATTTTAACTGTCTTTTAGGATATTTAAAAATGTTTCAAGAACTGATACAACATTTATGTTATTTATTAATTTTCTTAATTCTAATTCCACCTTCGTTAGAAAATATTTTTTAAAAACTGTATTTCCATTATTTAAATTTCTATTTATAAAATACTTATAGCACCCTAAAATTCGTGGTGCTTGGAATAAACTGTTCAAGAAATGAAGAATGGAACTTCAACCCCTGTCACCCCAGATTGCTCCGTCCCTGACAGCTTCCCCCTCCCCAGTACGTCTCGCACACTCAACAGATTGAGGTGTGGCCACAGAGGGCAGCCATTTTCTTGTCTCTCTGTCGCAAAAGATTTCAGGTAAATACGCAATAAATACTCGATTAACCTAGCCAAGTGATATCTCAAGTTATTTCGCGCAAAATATCGCCTCGAATTGTGAGTTCCGGGAGTTAATAACCTCAAAACGGACGCGAGGAAGTGGAATGCCATGCGTTGCGTATCCACAGCATCTCCTCGCATTTAGTGATAAGAAAACGACTCTTGAGGTCTAGAGAAAAGCTTCTTCTTCGTCCAGGTTCGTCAAAAGCAGTTAAAACTTCCCCAAGTCTCATTCCCAGGTCTTCAATTTCGTAAGTAAATCGTCGCCGAGGCTCGTCAACCTCTGCGTCGCTATCCTCTCGTTCCAGCGCCCTCTTCCCCGTTGATTGCTGTCTGTGTACTTCCGGCTTTGTGAATTTCGTGTTAACGTTTGATAATCAGTGATAACCAGACATCTCTGCGTGAATCGCGTCAGTGCCTCATTTGCCAGGACAATCTGGCTGAAGGAAAAATTGTGTAGTTTTGTTCGGGAACGGAAACTTTTGACTAATCGGGGTGTCATCGTTTGCCCAAAACAGCCTAGCAACAACAACCTCCGAAGACAAATTTTCATTTCGGAGCAAGTTGCCAGGTTTTGTTTTTCATATTCCTCTCATTCTCTAGTGATTTTTGTGCCTCTGACCTCTGGAATTACGTTCCATGCCGTTTTTTCTTCCCCTGCTGTCAAATAAGTCAAATAAGCTGCAGGTAAAAGTCCAATATTTAGAATTTTCGAGTCAAGTAAGTTTTTTCCATTTGTCAACTTTCTGTATCTTTTTTTTTTTGCTGCAAAATTAGAAACATTATGTTTATCATTATTCGATTTAGATAAGACAATGCATTATTGGTCGTGAATCTGGATTATCGATTTTGTTGGTATTAAACGTTGATTTTGCAGGGAATGTTTTGATGTTTGTTTGATGTTTTAATAAATGAGGGACGCTCTGACTTTCGGTGTAGGTTCGTACAGTCTTTTATATGATTAGCTGCATGAGTTGGCAATTTTTGAAGGATCAAAGTTTGTAAAAGTTATATTATATAAAAATTGGACTGATTAGAATATGAAAATAAAGATGCTCCACCATTTTTAGATATATTAGGTATGATGAGGTAATAGTCAGGGAATTGCCGCTATCCTTGTGACGAGGAATACTTAGAGGAAGTTCAACGAGAGTATGGAAGAATTTATACTCGTATGACGTCAGATTTTTGAATTAATTATTTGTTTTTTTAATTACTGACAAATGAAAGATTAAGGTAGGTAAAATTCAGTGTCAAAATTTATAAAAATTAGAATGCGTGAACAAATTAAATTGAATATTGACGTTTCTATCGACTCTTTTTAATTTATTCAAATGTGTTAATCTGAAATTTCTTGCCATCTTTTTAAATACCCTTAAACTTCTTGAAGTGTTTCAAATTCCTTCAAATTTCTGAAATCTTACCTTCCTAAAAAACTCTATTTTTTTATTCTGTTAGAAATTCTTTGAAGTTTGTTTTAAAACATTTCAAATTCTTGAAATCTATTGGAAATTCCTTTAAAGCTTTTTAAATACACTAACAAAATTTTAAATCTATAATCTTCGAAATTCCTTGAAATTTTTTTAATCTGTTATAAAATCCTTGGAATCTATTTTTAAAACTACTATCTATTTTGAAAACCAAAATCTTCTAATTTTTTAAAATCTTTCATAAAATCTTTAGAATCTCTTTTAAAAATACACTAAAATATTTTAAATCCCTTTAAATCCTTGAAATCTATTGTAAAATTCTTTTAATCTGTTTAAATCACCTTAAAATTCTTGAAGTCTTTATAACCCCTTAAAATATTCTAAATTTGATATAAAATACCTTAAAATGATTGAAATTCCTTCAAATTTTCTAAATTTGATCTAAAATACTCTAAAATAATTGGAATTAATCATGTCTATTGTAAACTCCAAAAAATATTTTTAAATACCCTTAAAATTCTTGAAATATTTAAAATACTTTCCAATTTTTTAAATGTAACCTTTTTAATAAACTACATTTTTTTTAATCAGTTAGAATTCCTTTAATTGATTTAAAATATGCTAGAATTTTAGTTTTAAAAAAACCCTAAAATCTTTGAAATCCCTTCAAATTCTTGAAATCTGTTGTAAATTCCTTGAAATATTTTTAAATACGCTTACAAAATTTTTAAATCTATAATCTTCTAAATTCTTTTAAATTTTTTATTTTTTTAATAAAATCCTTGGAATCTTTTTTTAAAATATAAAAATCTTTGAAATCCTTTCAAATTCTTAAAATCTATTGTAAATTCCTTTAAATCTTTTAAAATACCCTTAAAATTCTTGAAATATTTTAAATCCCTTCAAATTTTCCAAATTTGATACAAAATACGCTAAAATTATTGGAATTACCTAAAAATATTTAAATTCCGTATAAAATACGCAAAAATAATTGGAATTCGTGAAATTCATTCTAAACTTCTTGAAATTTAACAATTTTTAATCCGTAATTCTTTTTTTTAAATCTGTTAGAAATTCCTTGAATATACTAAAAGACTAAAATTTTAAAAGCTTTAAATCCAAAATCTTTAACATTTCTTGAAATCTTTTCAAATATCCTAAAATCTAATGTTTTATAAATACCTTTTAATTTTTTTTAAATCTTTGATAAAGTCCTTTGAATCTTCTTTAAAAAATATGCTAAATTTTTTGAAATTTATTGTAAATTCCATGAAATCTTTTTAAATTCGTTGAAATATTTTCAAGTGTCTTAAAAGTCTTTAAAAATGTACTGTTAATTTTTTTCAACTAATTTTAAATACTTTTAAAATTCTTGAATACTAAAATCATATAAATTCTACTAAAGTTTTTTAATTTGTTATAAAATTCTTAGAATATTTTTAAAAACGTATCCTGCCATTTTTAAATTCCTTCAAATTCTTGAAATCAATTGTAACTTCTTGGAAATCTTTTTAAATACCCGTAAATTCTTGAAATCTAAAATCTTCGAATTTCTTAACATTTTTTAAATCTTTTATAAATTCCTTGAAATCTTTGTAAATACCCTTCGAATATTTTAAAATCTGAAATCTTTGAAATCCCTTTAAAGTTTGAAAATCTGCTATAAGTTCCTTAAAATCTTTTTAAATACCCTGAAATTCTTGAATTACTGAAAATCTCTTTTAAATTCTTTGGATTCTTTCAAAACACGCTACAATTTTTTTTAATACTTTAAAATACCCTACTGTATTGTATAAATACTCTAGCAGCACTCTTCAAAATATATTTAAAAATTCTTGAAATTTTTTCCAATACCCTAAATTTTTAACTAATTATGAAAGCTCTTGAAAATTCCTCGAATTTTTTTAAAATACCCTCAAATACCTTAAAATTATTTAATAATATTAAAAATATATGGAATCTTTAAACACTCTAATAGCTTTAAAGTCACTTAATTGTTGAAGTCCTTTAAAAATTCCGGGAATTTTTAAAAATACCCAAAGGTCCCTTAAAGTCCTTTCAAGTTCTTGTAATCGTTCAAAACTTCTTGTAATATGTTTAAATACTCTACAAATTTTTAAGAAACCCAAACTTTTTTAATCTATTTAAAATTGGAAATCTTTAAAATTTATTTAAAATTCATTATATTGGAAATTGCTTGGAATATTTGGAAATATTTATAATTCTTGAAATCGTTTGAAATTTCTTGGAAAGTTTTCAAATACCTTCCAAGTTTCTTGAGATTTTTTTAAATTCCCAAAAATTCTTAAACTCTATTGAAAATTCCCTAATATCTGCTTTAAATTCCTTTGATTCTTTTGAAATATACTGAAATATTTGAAATCTATTTAAAGTTCCTCTAAATCTTTTAAAATACCCTAAAGTTTCGGAAATCTGATTTAAATTCCTGGAATATTTCTACATATCCTAAAATACTTGGAAATTCTTTCAGAAATTTATTTAAATACTTTGAGAGCTTTCTTAATCATCAGAAAACTTATAAAATACTTTCAAAATTTCTTGGAATCTTTTAAAATACCTTGAAAATTTCTTGAGATCTTTCAAAATGCCCGAAAATTCTTTAAAATCTGCTTCAAATTCCTTTCATTCTTTTCAAAAATACTGAAATCTTCGAAATCTATTTAAATTTTCCTTGAGAGCTTTTAAACTCATCGATAATTTTATAAAATTGTTTACATAATAATATTTGTCAACTTTTATTAGTTTACATAATTATTTTTTAAAAAGATAACTGGTCAGAGGCCTCATTCTTTTTAAAATTTTCAATTTAAATTAAAACAATAGGTTTCGAAGTTAGTTAAGAAAAATTAGAAACTTTGTGTTTATCATTATTAAATTGATTCAGGTGAGACAATTATTTACAGGTCGTAAATTAGATTATCGATTTTAATGGCACTAAACATTGAATTTGCAGGGAAGGTTTTTATACTTGTTTGGTATTGAATATCTCAAAGACGCTCTGAATTTCGTTGTAGGTTCGTAAGAGACTTTTTTCTAGGATTAGCGGCTGGATGAGTTAGCCATTTTTTGATAATCCTATTTTAATTAAAGCTCGTCCCATTTTTGCTATTATCTCTCGAAAAACGATTTTTATAGATCTCATAATCTTTTGCTAGTTGGATTTAGATTTAGGGTCAATTTTAAATTTTCTGTGTTAAGAATTACGCAGCTCGATATCAAGAAATTTGCAAATGATTCGGAGCAATTATCAGAATACGAAAATAAAGATCGTTCACCATTTATAGATATATTAGGCATGATGAGGTAATAGCCAGGGAATTTCCGTTATCGCACAGACGAACAGTACTTGAAGGAATTTCAACGACCGTTTGTACGAATTTATTCAAATCCCTGAATTTATTCTCGTATAAGTTCGGATTATTAAATTATTTTTATTTCGAATTATTGGATAGATTCTGAGAAATGAAGAATCAGGGTCTTTACATTTCATAGTTAAAATCGAAAACTTAAAATGTATTCAAGACCAGGAATTTACATATCCGCTACAAATAAAGGGTGACAGTACAGAACTAAATAACTAATGTTTTTATAAAAAAATTAGCATAGATTTTTTTTTTAAATAAAGTATATATTGTGGTAAAAATATATTTTTCGATATATAACTTTTTAATACAATATTTTCAGAAAATATTCAATTAAAATGTCACTTATAATTTAGTTACAGTTTTAACTTATCACTCATTTTTTTCTAAACTTTTAGCATTCATATTTCTTGGTATTATTGTTATTCAATGAAATAAAATCGGAATTTTTAGAAAAAAATGTCATACTGTGATATTGCGATCTTTAATTTTTGATAAGCTCAGAACGTAATCGCGCTTAGATCAAACCATTTTTATTTTTATTTAGTATCTAAACGCTCGTTTTTTGATCGCTATCTAAAACCGATTTTGAAAACTCATGCAAGTTTTATCTTAACTTTCTCGGTCGATTTTATCGGAATTGGCTGTCTTTTTAAATTGAATTTTTGTTTAACCCTATTGAAACTTTATATTTAATTTTGTACTGCAGTGGTATTTCTGAAGCGATTTTGAAGTGTTTTTTTGTTTATGAACACCTCGAATAAAATTTTTAAGGTCTTCAAAGTTCTCGATTTTTCAATTTAACTTTGTGTACAGTAATATATAAACAAATCTAGTTAGAAAATCAGCCAATTCAAAAATACTATTTTTTCTAAAAGAGAATTGCAAAATTAATTTGTTTAAAACAAATATTCTGAAAAAAATTAGTAATTTAAAAAAAGAAATTTATTTTAAAAAGCATTGCCTAAATAAACTGGCTAATGATCTGAATTAATGTACTTGGGGAATTAATACTTGGGGAACATAAATAATTAATTGAATGTACGAGGTAATTTTTATAAACAAATACCTTTGTGTGCAAATTTTAAAAACAATGATTTCTTACCTGAAATGCCCAACAATGGCGAATAGTATAATATATTATTTGTGCCATTTGTTTACACAACTTGTTATTAAGAATAATAATTCTTAAAGTTTCGATGAACTTTCTTCTTACTATAGCCATGCTAATTTACTTTAATAAAAGTTGAAGAAAAAAGCCACTTACTTTAGTACACACATTTTACAGTTGCGTATTTAATCAATAATTATGTTATAACAATTGTAAATTTCATTATTATCTAAAAATTTTGATAAAGTATCAGTGTTAATTTAATTTCATCAGAACTTATTGAAGAAAAAAAGCATTTTCACGATTAAACGTTACTTTTGGAATTTGTTATAAACAAATATCTTCACTCTTTACACTCTTTTGGGGTTGATAACCATTTTTATGTTAACTTCAAAAATTGTGTTCAGCGGGTGGAAAAAATAAAAACTTAAAAGAAAAAGTACAAACTGCAATGTTTGTTGATCTATAATTTTTTATAAAAAAAAACTTGGACAAGAAATTAATTGTTCCTCATTTTCTTAAGTATATCTGCATTAATTATTATCAATAGCGATTTTTTAAAAGTAAAGAATGATATTTTTGAAATTGCTAATTAAAAATGAAATTGAAAAATCAAGAAGTTTCAGGACCTTACCAATTTAATTCTGATAATTTATTTTTGGAAAACTCCCTGAAGTTCTTTTAAACAGCCTAACACACACTTAAAATTATTTAAATCTATTTAAAATTGCTTGGCATTTTCTATAACATACTAAAATCTTTGAAATCTTTTCAAATTCTGTAAATCTATTCAAAATTCCGTGCAATCTTTTAAAATCCCTTACAATTCTTTCAAAAAATATATTGAGAATCCTTTGGATCTTTTAAAATACCTTAAAATTGTTGAAATGTATTCAAATTTATTTTCAATCTTTAAAACTAACTACCTGCTTTTTTAAATTTAAATTCCTTCAAATTTTAAAAAATCTATTTAATATTCCTCGGAATATTTTTTTAAAACCCTCTTGAAATTTCATCAAATTCTTCAAATGTATTAAAAATTCATTCAGAATCTTTTAAAATATCCTAAAATCTTGGAAATCTCTTGATAATCTTCAAACTCTATTTAAAAAACCTCTGAATCTTTCAAATTATGCTAAATTTTTTAATTCTCTTCAAAATTTTGTAATATATTCCAAAGTCCTGAAATCTTTCAAAGTATCCTAAAATCTTGAATCTCTTCATATTCTTCAAACTCTATTCAAAATTTCTCTGAATCTTTTAAACCACGGTAAATGCCTTGAAATTCCATAAAGTTCTTAAAAATTTATTAAAAATTTCTTGGAATGTTTAAAAATATCCCAAAATGTTTGAAATCGTTTTAATTTTTTTTTTAAATCTATTTAAATTTTTAAGAATCTTTTAAAATCGCTCAAAATTACTTTAAAATCTCAAAATTTCCCATCAAAATTTGTTCATTGTTTTAGAAATCTATTTAAAATTCTTTAGAATATTTTAAAATCCCTGGAAATTCCTTTAAAATCTTAAAATGTATTGAAAATTCTTTGAAATTGGTTTAAATACCCTAAAATCTCTTTAAATTTCTTTAAATATTTTATAATACCTAAAAATCTTCTAACTGTATTCGAAATTGCTCTTACTTTTTTTTAATCCTAAAAAAGTGTAATCTATTGAAAATTCCTGGAATTCTTTTTTAAAAGCCCCTTGAAATTTCATCAAATTCCTCAAATCTACTAAAAATTCATTGGAATGTTTTAAAATACCCTAAAATCTTCGGAATCTCTTAATTAAAAAAAAAAAATATATATTTAAAATTCTACGAAATTCCTTCAAACTTTATAATGAAGATTATTCGGAATCTTTTAAATTGATCTTTTAGTCTTAAAAATCCATAATTCTTTAAAATCTATTAAAAATTTCTTGGAATGTTAAAAAATATCCCAAAATCTTTGAAATCGTTTTAAGTTTTTTTAAATCTATTTAAATTTTTAAGAATCTTTTGAAATCCTTCAAAATTACTTTAAACTCTCAAATTTCCCCTTAAAATTACCTTAATCTTTTTAAACATGAGGAAATCTTTTCAATCGCTTACATTTTTTCTAAATCCCTTGAAATCTTTTAAATAATATTAAATATCCTAATAATAATTGTAATAAAAATAAAATTCCTTATAAAAAGTTTGAAAGCTCTGAATATACCTTAGAATAATTAAATTGAAAGTTCTGTACACGGTTCGCAGAATTTTAAATCCCTTGAATTCTGTCGGAATCATTTCGGAATCACAATTCTGTCGAAATTTTTAGCTAACTTTTTATGAAAGAAGTCTCGTTTTCCACCTTTTTGAATCTCGCTGGCAGGTCTGTAAGAATCCATGAATTATTTCGAACAAAATAGATTTATTAATGATTAGAACACAAATATACTCTGCTATCACGAAATAATGTTAATACCTTATTTATTATTTATGAATTTATGAAAGCACACGTGATTTTTAATTTTGTTTTTAGCGAACATTGATGCATTGTGAGTGATTTTGATTTTACTTTTATCTGCACTTAAGAATTTAGTTGTATGGTATTTTGCACTTATATTAAAGCTTACTGTAATTCTAACATATAAAATGTCCACTTAAAACAGAGAGAAAGCAGAAAGAAAGACTAAAAAGCATGGGATGCGTTACGGGCCGATGCCTCGGTCCAGACGAAACAGGGTACCCTGGATCAGGTACGACCCAGTCCATATCCTTTAAATTAAATTAAAGCTTCAGCCCCCATAGGCCACCAAAATTAATGAAAAACATAATCCTGTAGATTAATCGCATTATTCGTACTTGCTTAATTAAATGTATAGCTTCATAGCACAAGATTAAAATATAATTTACTGATTGTTCGTTGATAATAAAATAATGGTGTGCCATTAAAGACTTTTATTGATTAAATCAGTCATTTTCAATGGTATAAAACAGTAAATTTTACTAATTAAATCAGTCATTTTGAATGATCTAATCAGTAAATTTCACTAATTAATTGAGTCATTTTCATTTGTGTAAACTTTAACTTGTACAGATTTGGACTGATTTACATGAAGAGTTTTTGCACTCACCTTTTCTTCACGAGAAAATAAATCTTTGAAAATTGCCTGCAATTTTTAATAGTGAACAGTAAGAAGCATTTTTATCGAGCATGAAATTCGCACCCTATTATCTCCGATTTTTCCAATTTCCTGAAGTAAGCTTCATTAGTTTTGTTTCTAATTAACAACTTTTTTTATTGTACCCTACTGGTACTCTTCTGGAATTCGGGAAATTTTATTTGAAATTGGAAAAAGATAATAAACATTTTTGATTAATATTTGCCATAACTTCACACTAATCTTGTCGCAAACGCACAACATTATCACTATTATTTAAAGATGTGAATCACTTCCAACTTCTTCTTACTCACTCACTCTTATCTGAATAAAAAAATAATTTTTTTTAAATCTTATCTTATAAGAGAATCATGGCATTCGTTTGTGCAGTTAAAGTTTAAAGGAATTAAATTGTGAAATTTTTGTAACAAATAAATAGAGTGGTGCAAATCTGGAATTTACGATTGAAAACAGTATCAGGCTTATTATGCTGACAAAAATTTTAAGTGTTAATATTTAGCTTTTTTATAAATAATTTAAATTAACAGATATAGAACATTTTTATCAATTTTTCTCGGAAAAAATTACTTTCCATCTTACATCTATCG
The DNA here is from genome assembly GCA_010014905.2 of Druon quercuslanigerum. NCBI lineage: Eukaryota > Metazoa > Arthropoda > Insecta > Hymenoptera > Cynipidae > Druon > Druon quercuslanigerum. The sequence goes on from JAAAKG020138328.1 coordinate 28,848, forward strand.
AAATATTTTCGCAGCCTTACTAAACTCCACAAAATTTTCAATGTTGAACAATTAACTTTGTTAAAAATAATTTTAGTATACAAATAGAAAATTTTCATCCATCTTTCGGGGTAGAAATTTTTATCTAATATCTCTATCTACCTTTTAGCAAGTCTAGTAAAATATTTTTATACGCATAAAATCGTGAAAAATTTCCGCAAAAAGAAGATGAAAATTTGCTTTTTGTTAACTTAAATTATTTATAAAAAAACTTAAATATTAAGTCAAAAAAAATAATCTGCTGTCTAGTAAACTATACTGTTACAAATAAGATGTCAAACAATTATTTCCAGCAAAAAAGGGTCAAAAATTTATATTTTACTACTTGAATTATTCATAACAAAGTTTAATGTTTAGTTTGAACAATTTTCTGTATATTAGTAAATTTAGTAATTTACTTTGATACATATTAGATGTCAAAGAATTTTTTTTCGTCAAAAAAGTATGAAAATAGTTTACTTGCTTATAAGAATAAAATTTTACAATAAATAAATTATTTTGCTGTATCTGTATGCTCAGTTTCTAGTTCAAGTTGAATGCAAATAAGATTGAAAATAAGAAAAGAAAATATTTGTCTTAAAAATTAACTGTTTTTTAACTTTTGTTTTATAAAAAGAATAGGTAAAAATTATCAAAATTAAAAATATCGCTTTGTTTTGTTACGAAATTAAGGCTTTTTTCTTTCTTAAAAGACAACTTTCAAAGCGGTTAAAAATGAAAAAATGCAGACCTTTTTGAATAGTAAATTCCGGATTTGTCACTATGCACTGGTTTTATTTACAAGGAGATGATCAGAATTAACATTTTTTTTATCTCATCAATTCCGTACTGAGAGTCCTTAAATGATTATTTATTAATTTTCTAAAACATTATTTGCCAATTGCGACCCGTTTTCGAGAAAATTCACTTTACAAAAAATTTTATGAATTCAAATATTTATTTGTTAATTAATGTGTAAAATTATATAAATATAATATTTTTAACTCCTATTTTTAATAAAGAAAGCCTGCTTCTTTCAATTTTTGAATGAATTGAAGAAAGCTGAATTTTCAATAGTTAAGAATTCAATTCTTAATTTTATTCAATTGAATTTTCATCTATTGAAAATTTAATTTTCATGCAACTTTCAACAGTTTAATTTTTAACTGTTTCGACTTCAACTGAATTCAAGAAAATTAAGTTAATTTAAAAATTGAATTCTTAACTGTTGAAAAAACAATTTGCATTTTTCTTCAATCCAGTTGAATTTTCAACTATTGAAAATTCAAGCAAAAAACGATCTTTTCACTAAAAAAAAGTGCTATAAATATTATATTTGCATAATTTAAACTGATAGTTATATAATTAAATAGGTCAATCTATACACAATTTTTGAAAAAGTAGATTTTTTGAGACGAATGAAATAGAAAATTCATAAAAAAAACAATTACATTTAAAAAAAATATTATTTATTCATTATAAATAAAAAAATGAAATATTTTTGTCAAAACAAAATTTATTTTTAATATTTACAATTTCTACAATTATTGTTTAAATTTAAAATAACAATAATTGAAAAAAGTTCCTGGTTTTTTAAATTATTGTTATTTTATTATTGCAAACAATAATTTTAGAAATTTGTAACGTTAAAAATAATTTGGATTTGATAAAAATATTCGATTATTTTATTTATAAAAAAAAACCATTAGTTTTTTTAAATTCGGGAATTTTCCAGTTTGAGAATTTTTTTATTTCAGAATTTGACAGTGTCGGGAATTTTATTTTTCTGGATTTTTTAGTCCCGATTTTTTCAAAAAACGGGTCGCCACTGACAATTTTCTATTTTCATCAATTTTCAATGGTTAAAAATTTAATTTTTAACGTTTGGATTTTCGACTGTTGAACATTGAAAATTAAACTGAATGAAAGACAGTTTTCAACAGTTTTAAATTGAATTTTTTATTTTCTTTAATTTTAAACAGTAGCAAATTTCATTATCTTCAATTAAAATTTCAAAAGTTTAATATTCAAAAAGTAAGCTAATTTGTCATTAAAAATATGTGTTAAAATTTTTATATATACATAATGTGACATGAGAATTTACTAAATAAAAATTTAATTCCAAAAATTTGAAGTCTTTGCAAACGGTTTGTAATTGGCAAATAATGCTTTAGCAAATTAATAGTCATCCAAGGGACTTTCAATATGAAATTAATCAGATTTTTCAAAAATTTCAACTCTGATCATCTGGTTAAATTTTAGTCACATTTTTGTGGATGGGATTCAACAAATTAGAACCAAGAGAGAGGATTGGGTGAAAAAAATTACATTGTAATATCTCAAATATTTTTAACTGAACGGCAGATAAATTAGACCATAAATTCAACATTGTAGACTGGTTGCAAAAATGGATTGAGGTCGTTTCTCTCAGATTTTTAGAACGACTTTTTTCTTGTGGATTTCAGCATTAATCTGCTGAATATTAGTTGAATGATCAATTATCCCCGATATTCTTTCCACCTCGAATGTAGAACTCTACGGCAAAGTCGCTTTTCGTACTCACAGTTCATGTGGCCTTTTCACCCACAAAATCCTTTAGGTCTAGTTTCACAGCACATGGTTGCTACTCGTTTCTAACTTGTCGAAAAAAAGCTAATATTTAATTAAGTTCACCTTTTCGTATGGCAGGACATTGTAGGAAATTAGTTTAGATTTTAGACTAAGAAATAAACTAATAATAGAAATAGTTTAAGTTTACGATTCTAGTATTTAAGTAAATTTGTTGGGGGGGGGGGGGTGTCATATTTATTAGTTTGAAGGGTAGATTTTTTATTGGTTTTCTTTTACGAGACTTGAAGAAAGGTAAAACCATCAGGCAAATTTCTAAATATCAAAAAGGCCCTTGATTAATGATTAATATTCTTTCTAAAATTGACAATCAATAGAATTACATTTTAATCATACAACGATTGTTGCACTCTTATCTTATTTCTGCATTTCTAATATCACGAGCATTGCAAAAGCATGTAAAGCTTCAAGTCTTGGTTGTTTAAAAAATTTATTTATAGAAATTGTCTTGAGTCTAGAAATAAATCCTGAAATTTAGAGGAAAAGGTGTGTTAGTAAAAATGGTTTAATTGCAGAATGGGTAGTTTTTAAGTTGAGGGAATATTATCTGGGTGGAAAATTGTAGCAACCATGAGGTTTAAAAATAGTCGATTTTTGTTTGTGATCGGTGATTGAATTTTCTTTCAAGGGGATGGTCTGGGGTGCAAGGGGGTTGGGGTTGGATAATAAAAAGAGAATTTCACCAGTATTATTTCACAGGATACATGGCGGCCATTCGAAAGAAACTCGTCATTGTGGGCGATGGTGCTTGCGGTAAAACTTGCCTACTCATAGTTTTTAGCAAGGACCAATTTCCGGAAGTGTATGTGCCTACCGTATTTGAAAACTATGTAGCCGATATCGAAGTAGACGGAAAACAGGTTAGTGGACTATTTTTAATTTTTATTCAAATTTTAATTAGTTGCGAAAAGAAGAAAAAAATATTAGGAAAACTGGAATTTGTATAATAAAAGTGGCCAAAATTGAAGAATTTTTAAATGTAACATTTTGTTATTTAACTGAAGCCAGACATACTTCGCGCAATTACAATTTATTTGTCATGAACGAAATTAACTTTATTGTCAAATATCAATTGAAATTTTTGTTTTTACAACAGGTGAAGAATGACAATTTTTTAATATTTCCATTGTATTATTTAAATTGTAGTAGTTATTTTTGAAAACCAAAACTTATTTGAAAAGACAAATTTTTACCAAAAATGAAAGAATTACTTTTTTAAGTAATTAATCTTCAGGCAGGAAAAATGGAATTTTCAACTAAAAAAGAATTTTCTAAAAAAAAAAATGGAACAGCTACATTTTTATTTAAAAAAAAACGAACTTTCAACAAAATAGTCGAATTTTTAAACAAAGAAATGAATTTTTAACATAAAAGATGAATTTTGTACCAAAATAAGACAAATTTGTAACAAAATGGATAAATTGTCAAAAAAAAAATAGTTAAATTCTTAACCAAACAGATGAATTTACACCTAAGAAGGTTAAATGTCTGTCAAAAAATTTTCCTTCAAAGAAATTAATTTTCAAGCCAAAAAAAAATTGATCCGAAAATATTAATTTTTAAGAAAAATAAAATTAATTTTTAACCAAATGAAACATTTGTCTGGTAAAATTTAGTTAAATTTTGAAGCAAAGATCAACAAATTAGATGCATTTTCAACCAAGTAGATTAATTTTGAACCAAAAAGATGAATTTTTGACCAAGAAATATTACATTTTTTTCAAAAAAGATCAATTTTCGATAAACAATGGTATATTTTAAGCAAAGAAGTGAAATTTCAACCAAATTTGTACTTTTTAAAAGAATTTTCAACCTAATAGTTAAGTTTTCTACCCAGGAAATTAATTTTTAACCAAAAAGGTTAATTAGCCACCAATAAAATTAATATTCTACCACAAAACACAACGTTTCAACCAAATAATAATAATAATAATCATTAATGGAAAAAAGCTCAGCCAAAGTATGAATTTTCTGCCAAAATAATTGATTTTTCAACCCAAAAAGATGATTTTTAAACAAAATAAGTAAATTTTCAAATAAAGAAGGTCAATTTTCTAGCAACAATTAACAGAATAGAATGAAATTGAATAAAAATTAATTGAAGAAATAAATTTTCAAGCAGAAACATTTTGAACATGGAACAGTTATATTTTTAGTTAAAAATTAATTTTCACCGGAAAAAACGAATCTTCAAAAAAATTGTTAAATTTTTAAGCAAAGAAATTAGAATTTAACTAAAGTTATGAATCTTTAACAACAATGAAAATGAATTTTTATGTCGATAGTTACATTTTTTACTGAAAAACGAAATAGATCAATTTTTAACCAAGAAGATTAAATTTTCTATTAAGAAACTAATTTTTAACAAAAGAAATAAATGTTCAAACAAAAAAAATTAATTTTCTTCAACAAAAAAAACATGAATTTTGAAAGGAACATTCAACCGTAGGTTTTAATCTTTAGTCAAAGAAATGAATATTCAACTAAACAGATTAATTTTCATAAAAAGGGACGAATTTTCAACAAATCAATTATATTTTTAATTAAAGTAATTAATTTAAAACTAACATAATGAATATTTTGCAAAAAATTGACTTTTGAATCCAATAGTATAATTTTGAATCCAAAATATGAATTTTTTCTCACAAAGACGAATTTTCCACAAACTAGTTGAATTTTCCACCAAACAGATGAATTTTCAAACAGAGAAGATTAAGCATGTATAAAAAAAGATGAATTTGAGAAAAAAAATGGAATTAACTTTAATTAATAAAATAATTTAATCTTAGAAATGAACGTTCAACCAAAAAGATTAATTTCTGACAAAATACATGAATTTTTAACGAAATATTGAATTTTGAATTGAATTTTCAAACTAATAGTTAAATTTTAATTTTCAACCAAAAATGACGTATCTTTAGCAAAATAATTCAATTTTTAAGAAAAGTAATTCATTTTTGAGTAAAATAATTAATATTTGAAAACAACAAAAATGAATTTCTAACCCAATAGATGAATTTTTATTCTAAAATATGAATTTTCGAACAACGAAAGATAAATTTTCAACAACAAAGATGAATTTTTTGAAACAAATTGTTAAACTTGCAACCAAGAAGGTTAAATGTTTATAAAAAAAGATAAGTTTTCGACAAAAGTGTAATAGTTCAATTTTCAGTTAAAGTAATTAGTTTTTGATTTTAAAAAAAAGTTTATAATCGAATAACTTAATTTACAATAAAAAAGATTGATTTTCAAACAAATTTAAGGAGGGTATAAAGAGCTCACATTTTAAATAGAACTAGCCAAAATTAACAGTCTGTTGTAAGTTTTGATTTTCAAAACTATGATTTAATTGTAAATAATGCAATGAAAACAGAAAAATTGTAATTTTTCATTTATTGTAAAAATACAATTTTGACTGTAAAAATATAAATTGAAATGCTGTTGTATGCATCTGTCTTGATTAGATAATATGTTATGTTATAGATTATTTTTTTTCAGTATCATCATGCACATAAATGTTACATTTTTCTTAATCACGAACTTTTAAAATAAAATATTGATATGAAAATAAAATAATTTAATATATCTATGTGACAAATATATTTGAAAAACGTG
>JAAAKG020138329.1:0-12658 GCA_010014905.2 Druon quercuslanigerum
CTCGGACTTCACCTCAGAGGTCCGGGGTTCGATCCCTGAGCTGGTACCTCTGGAAAATTTTTCTATGTACCTTTACCTCGGTTCTGGTGGTTCGGAACTCACCTTATTCTCACCTTATGGGAAACGGCATAATGGTGTAATAATAATAATAATAATAATAATAATAATAATAATAATTTGAGCCTCGGTGGCTCAGTTGGTTAGACGCTCGGACTTCACATCAGAGGTCCGGGGTTCGATCCCAGAACTGGTACCTCTGGAAAATTTTTCTATGTACCTTTACCTCGGTTCTGGTGGTTCGGAACTCACCTTATACTGTACGTGCCCCCATCGTACACTTGACTGCAACCCAGTCCGTCACTGATGGGGTACCAACCAGGCTTTGTCCAATATGTCGTGGTACACAACTCTCACCAGATCACTTGATTGCAATATAAATGCGTCCGTGACTGATGATATATACCGGGACAGCCCCGTGAAAACTATTCTAAGAATATAAAAATCCACCTCTAAACCAAAAATGCCATCGACATGTTGGGCAGTAACCATCTTAAGCTTGTGACAACATTTCCTTTAGAGCCTCGGTGGCTCAGTTGGTTAGACGCTCGGACTTCACCTCAGAGGTCCGGTGTTCGATCCCTGAGCCGTTACCTCTCGAAATTTTTCTATGTACCTTTACCAAGGTTCTGGTGGTTCGGAACTCACCTTAAGCTTTAGGTCCCCCCATCGTGCACTTGACTTCAATCCAGTCCGTCAATGATGGGGTAAAAACCAGGCTTTGTCCAATATGTCGTTGGCACAAAGCTCTCAGCAGATCACTTGATTGCATTATATAAATACGTCCGTGACTGATGTTATAAACTGGGACTGCCCCGTGCAAAAATATTCTAAATATATGAAAATCCAACCCTAACCAAAAATGTCTTCGACACGTTGGACTGTAACCATCTTAAGCCTGCGACAACATTTTAATAATAATAATAATAGAGAGCCTCGGTGGCTCAGTTGGTTATACGCTCGGACTTCACCTCAGAGGTCCGGGGTTCGATCCCTGAGCCGGTACCTCTAGACATTTTTTTATGTACCTTTACCGAGGTTCTGGTGGTTTGGAACCCGCCTTAAGCTGTAGGTCCCCCCATCGTGCACTTGACTGCAACCTAGTCCGTCATTGTAATAAGGGCTCATCAGCTTGCTGCTTTACCCTTATTTGCTTTTTTCTGTGGGAGCCTGCGTTTCATTAGTCAAACTAATATGTGCTGGTTGAATTGGTTAATATTTTTGCGTCGCCGTTTCCACCGGTGACCAGTTCAAAGACGGCGTCTGACGTTGTTGGTAGTCTTTGGCCTTTTGGTCTGGCGTTGTTTCTTGCTCGGCCGATCCATGGACTGTCTTGGTGCAATGGTAGTCAGAAGGATGAAAAACCCAGGAACCCTTGGGGTGATAGCCGGTATTCCGGCTATCGGATTGGGGGAAGGGAAAGGGGAGCTGGTGGCGAGTGCCTTGTCGCGACAGCTGGTATGCCGCGTGTCTGACGTGACGTATAGGAGAAGTAAAAAAAAATGGGGAAGAAGGGGGTGGGAGATTCTTGTAGGAGAGCGAAATGCTCGTGGAGTGGAGTCGTCACAGCCGGAATGCCGGCTGTGGGGAGGTAAAGCGAGAATCAGTATGGACTGGAAAGATACGTTATTATTGTATAGACGTATTCTTTATTAAAGCTCTGAGGTATAAACTGCAACCTTGCTTGTTGCTCACAACCGGATAACCAGGCTGGTAGTTGCTACTGCCAGGAATACACAGCTGCAGAGTTCTCTCGATCTTCGCTTGAGCACAGCCTTTTATAGCCACACTCCCGGAGAGTCTCACGGAATGTCGCGTGGAGAAGGAAAATCGAGTGGAGGGAGGTACGTGCGCCGAGTGGCTTTACATTAAGGTTAAAAATGTACATAGTTAGCTTAATTAATATCAGTCAACACGTGTTTGAAAAAGGAAATCCATATGAAGGTATTTTAATGTATATTATCGTTATATGGATTTTATCATATTTTACCGCTTAAGCGCGTATAACAATTGATGGGGTAAAAACCCAGGCTTCGTCCAATATGTTAGGGGCACATTGTACTCATCAGATCACTTGATTGCATTGTAAAAATGCGTCCGTGACTGATGATATATACCGGGACAGCCCTGTGCAATCTATTCTAAAAATATAAAAATCTAACTTTAAACCAAAAACGCCATCGAAATGTTGGGCAGGAACCATCTTAAGCCTGTGACAACATTAAACTGGTTTGTTAACACTGTGTATCTTTTTATTCAAATTAACTTTTATAAATAAAAAATTGAAATCTTTTTGATTGAAATATCAACTAGATTTTTCGTAGATATTTAAACTTCTTGGACGAACATTTTAATTTTTCATTTTTTAGTTTAAAAATTTTAATAACTTGTTGAGAATTAAAAATGTGTTCTTTCTTACTTAAAAATGTATATTTTTGCGTTTAAAATTCGTGTTTTTCGCATAAACATTGTATAATTTGGTACAAAATGTAACGGATTGGCGATTTTTAGTTTTTAAATTCAGCTATTTGGTTGAAAATACATGTAATTTTTGCAAAACTCGTGCATTTTGGTAGAAAATTAATATTTTTTGTGTGAAAAGAATTAACCTTTTTCGTTGAAAATGAACCTGTTGTAGTTGAACAGTAAATTTTTTTTTTAATTCTTTTTGATTCCTACTGAAAATTCCGATATAGGTTCCTATATAGTATCCTATATAGGAAACTACACACGATCCTTTATAGGATCCTACATAGGATCCTAATGTTACTTATTGGTACGTATGTTTTAAGTGCCCCTGGAGGACCAAAAATCTTCTGCGCAGCCGTAGGTGCCATAGAATACTGCTGCACATCTGGATAGAATCCCATACAGGAACATATACAGGATCCTATACAGGAACCTATGCATGATGCATTTTCGATGTATTTTGACGTAAATGTGGATAGATCGAAAGATATTTAAATCAATTTAGGAACTCCACAAGGAGAATCACTTAGTCTGATTCTATTCCTATTACTTATATGCGATATTGAGAACTTTTTAGGGGACTTGAAGCTCCTGTGGTAGGATTTGGAGGTTTCTTGGAGATCTTGATCCTGGCATTCGCCAATGATATTGTGATCTTGGCCGAATTCGCAACAGACGTTCAATTAAATTTAAATGCTTTAGAGATTTACTGTCAAATAAATAAGTTAGAAGTCAACATGGAAAAGAGAAAGATCTTGGCTTTTCATAAAAGCCCAAAAAATACGAAATTTCCGAAGTTTACATTGGGAGGAGAAGAGGTGGAACAAGTAAAATCGTACTGCCACCTAGGGACAATTTTTCAAAGTACAGCGGTGCATATCGAGAATGTTAAAGATCGAAAATCTAAAGCTAATGTAGCGACAGGTGTGTCTCGGCAAACGTTGTAATCGTTATAAACGATTTTGTTGGAAAAACAAGTTTTTTCGCTATTAGTTGAAAAATATATATATATATTTTTTAAAGCTTTAAACAACATTTATCTCTTATGATTTTTTTCCAAAAAACATTATTTTTCGAGATAATCGAGAAAATATGTTAACACGCACGGTATGTATATAACACAGTACATATAGTTATAGATATATGCACTTGCATGTTTACATTTGTCGATTATCTCAGACAATAATAGGTTTTCGAAAAAAAATGAAAGTACCAAAGTTTTCAGAATTCAAAAATCCATAACTTTTCTGTAATATTTTTTGAAAAAATCATTATTTTTCAAGCTACCTCGTATTTTTAGAAAAAAATTTCAAAATTATTTTGAAAAATGTTTTAGATAAAATTTGTGTATTTTTCATTTTCAACAACTTTTGTCTTTTATGTTTTTTCGAAAATCCATTACTTTTGGAATATCCATAATAAATAATATCCTCCCGCAACGGTCATCGGAGAAAGATAGCGAAAAACTGCCTTCTCTTGGCAGCCCCCCCCCCCCCTCCTCATAACAAAAGTTCCAAAATCGGGATCCTGGGGAAAAAATTGTCCATTTTTTTCAAATCTGGAGGAAGCCATTGACGACGAGCCTTTGAGGGGGCCGCGTAACGGCTCCCGAGAAGACGATTTACATGATTAGACTAGAAACCAATCGATATAAATTGGTATATGAGTGTGTAGCTAGGGCAATTAGGTGTTGGATCAAAATTCTAGAGATGCCTGCTGAAAGTTTAGATAAGAGGTGCTACAATAAAATAATTTAACTAAATCAACTAAGATCAAATAACGTCTAGTATAACTGGGCAGCTAAAATTAAAAAGATATTGGAAAAATTATGATTTAAGCATGTATTTGTAAAGCAATGCTCGGAAGTTGTCAAACAGCAATTGGAGGAGATAATGTTGAAATTGCAAGAAAGAATTAGAAACGACGACTTATTAACAGCAAACAATTCAAAATGTTCTTGCACTCTTAAGAGCATTGTCTCGTCTAATGACTATTTGCTGAAAGGAATCAACTGCAATAAACTGAACTTACTCTGTCAACTGCGTTTGAGGGATTCTAAGAACCCCATAAATTTCTAAGTGGACAACATGATTTGTATGATTGCGACAGCTTCTTTCCAATATTATTTTTATGATTCAAACTTTAGAAATATGGTCTACTGAGCAGCCTTACCGTTTTTTAACTTCTAAATTATGTCTCTAATATCAGTGAACCTGACTTTTTAAATTCAATTTTCTAGCGCATCTTATAAAAAATACATTGTTTATAAGGCCGGGCATAAATAATGTCTCGTTGTACAAGAAAATGTCACTAAAGTGAAAATTTTTATTTTTCGCTACACGGAAAAATGTACACTGTAAGATGTACAATTTCAAAGAGTAAAACTGAGGTTTAAAGCGTGCCCACTGTGAAATGAGCAGTTCTCACAGTATTGAATGTAGTGTAAACCAGTAATCTGAAAGTATACTAGTCGAATTACCACTTGAAGCAACGCATAAAGCTGCTATTACAGTTTGGCATTCTAGAGTGAAACAGTATTGGTACACGCTGTTTAAAATACTGCTCCACATTGTAAGGTTTCACTTACAAGCTTGTAGACCTTACGTTTTCTCACTGTGAATTAAAAATCGGGAATTGTACAGTTTACAACTTGTAATCTATTCCCTTTCATACTGCGATGGGTAGTCTGATACAAGGTCGATGGCGCAGTTTGAAATAGTAATCCGGTATATCAATATAGGGCCTCACCCTGCACCAATTTCGCAGTGTGAAATTGTAATATCTCCTTTTGCGTACTGTCTCAAGTGCTAACTGGGTCGTCATTTATTGTATATCTAATCCTTTAATTTGAATTTACTAGACAATGTGATGAACCAATTTTCAAATTTACCGCTCATATAACTGTCTAGGGGAATATGATTTTTTAACTAAAAAGGTCATTTTCTACTAAGTATTTTATTATTTAAAAAAATATTTCTTTTTTATGTTTTACATTTTAAGAATAGGAAAAAGACAACAATGAATGCAATATCTTCGTTTATAACTAACAAAATGGATTATTTGGGCTCCAATTACAATTCATTTTTATATGTATGTTTCAATGTATTTTAGAGAAAAATATTGATTTTACTCATATTATCAATTTCCAGCAATTGTAAAACTCGCAAAAAGTAAATGTGTACTGAACTTTCGACGCGAATATACAGTAATAAATTTAAAGTCAATTCACATTAAATAAAATATTATTAACAATAAAAATAATCAAATGAGATAGTTTTAATATCACATTCAAATGAAACATGTCAAAAAAATATTCGACATTGAAGTAAGAAAATGAAATATCACGTGGGGCCCCACCAATTTTTTGCCCGACACTGGTCGTCTCTCACATGTGGTGACAATTTTGCTGGTTAGTATATAAGTACCATTTCGTCTGATATATTCAGCGTTCGATATTATTACGCATCAGGGAATTGCGTTGTATGTAGTAGTTTTAAGTTAGGTTATAGAATTAGGTTTGTGTGCGTTAGATAAGTGAAGAATACGTTTCTCGTGTGTTAATTATGTGAACTTCGTGGTCAAAGAAAAAGAGTACAAATCTAGTGTTCTGCTTCGCAGTACTACTTTTTTTATTTGCTTTACAACTCGTCATATTTTTACAAATTGTACTGGAAATTATATTCGCTGCCTCATTACGTTTTCCCAGACTGTATTATAAATCTTAGAGTCTCCAAAATGTTTTTGCTTTATTTAAATTTTCTAGACAGCCCAGGACTTTATCTGGTTCTTTCTTTTACTTAGTATTAAAATAACTTGTAAATATTCAAAGAAGCAGGCTTTAAATTTTTATAACATTTTGGTACCCGTCCAAGATTCCCAGACTGAATTCTACACTTTTTATACGAAAAATTTTTTTCATGTAAAGACTGCGTTTATTCAATAAAATTTATTTAGAAAATATGTTGAAAATAAATACTATGTATGCATTGTAATACCTTATAAAAATTGTGAATTATTGAACTCGACGTGATAAACAAATACAGATTTTCGTTAATTTTCCAACAGAAGATTTCCTTTTTTCGCCGGAATCAATTTAAAACTTGACAGAATTTTCCCTTATGATACTTCAGGACAGTAAAATTTTAGTTGTTAAAAAACGGTGGCGCACTCTTTAAAAATTATGATATTGCGAATTTATTTTAAAAATTCTTGATAAAGTAAAAAATTATTGTTCGCTTTTGAATTGCCAAAGCACCACAAAAAGTGTCATCCCTTTAATAGTATAATTCGTATATAACGCATTCCATGTCCGCCACTGGCGCTAAACAAATTTTGGTAAAAATACACAGATTTCAAAACACACAATATTTTTAACGATTATGACAGCACCTAATGTCAGAAAAATCACAAAAAAGTTGTATCCCTGTAATTCATGTTAAACCCACCCCAAATCAACCAGCAGCAGTCAAACCTCGTTTTTGCAACTCCTTCAAAACGTAAAAATTTCGTTTATTATAATTTGAAAGGGGACACCACTGCTCCACATATCTGTATAAGTTGGCCTCATCATACATTTTCGCTTCGACTTTCATTGGCTATACACAGCATGTAAAAATCAGTGGTCGGAGTTGGGGAAGTTGCGATAGAGGAGTATCTTGACTTGCCATATACGAGACTTGCAATAAACGAGTCTGGATTTAAACGAGGTTTGACTGTACATGACAAAAATTTAGTAAAAATACTCTCATTTAAAGAGTCAAAATATTTTTACCGATTATCGCAGAATGTCATGCCAACAGCACCACCAAAAAGATTAATTTTTCTATTCAATAAGGAAGCGAACCCAAATCAACCCATTTGGGTTAAAAATGCAGTGAAAATTCATTTTCATTAAAAGTCACAATGTTTTTATCGATTATTTTAGAATTTCATGCCAGGCGCAATCTTTCGGGAGATCTATCCACCCTACATTCTCATTAATAATAGATTATACAACAAGCGGGATACAGCGTCGATTATCAACGAGCATGAAATTTGCCACTCGAGCGTAGTGGGCACGGAAAATTATGCAAATTAGCTTAATTCCTCTATTGCGCATGAAAATCGCCGCAGAGCTTTGGATAACAAATTTCGGTGAACCTAAACTTATTTTTAAAGTCAAAAAATTTCTACTGATTTTAGTGCATTCTATGCCAGCAGCATCAGAACAAACTTTCATCCCTCCAATTCATGTATAGCCCACTTTAAAAGTCGCAATATTTTTATTCATTATGACGGCATTTTATGTCCAGAGCACAGCAATAAAGTTCCATCCCTCTAATTGATGTGGAAACCAGACCAAACTTAGCACCAATGTTAACCAATTTTAGGAAAAACACGAGGTTTGATCAAAAAATAACAAGTTTCAAAGTAGTATGTGGCATGTGCAACAACTCGTATCTGGGCAGAAATAAATAAGTAAAAGAACAGGTGGAAATATATTCTACAATATAATCTATAAAAATACAATATAATGTAATTTAATGTGAGAAGTAAATTGCAATTCAGGAAAACCTTGACATCGGTTATATTGCAGTGATTGCAGTTAAATCTTAGTTTTTCAACAGAGCTATATTTGTCACAGTCTGTATATATCTTGAAGCCGTTATAAATGCTATCATCTACTTCACTTTATGTATGTATGTACTTTATGTATCTAGACCCTAAATTGAGGCCTTTGATTCTATGGACGCTTACAAAATTTGTTGCCTGAGAGTAAGTATACCTCTATCCGTTTGTGTTTAAGCAACGTCCAGGTGCCTCCCACTCTAACGATAAATGCCAAAGGTGGTTATAGAATGTGGCGCCTAACTTGCTTATTTAAAGGAATCTGTATTAAAATCAAAGGCAGTTACTATCGATAAATAAAAATACAAAATACTTAAAGCCATTTTCATTTAGAAAAAAAGTATAATTAAAAAAATGTTTAAATTTATTTTCGATTTAGTCAAAAATTACGTTAATTATTTTCTATTATTTGATGAGTTTACTTAATCGACATCCATACTGATCGATAGTAACTATCTCTGATGATAATACAGATTCCTTTAAATTACTCGTATCATAAATGTAACATCCTGCTTTAGGTAGCATATATTTCTGAACAAGGATTTTTCTTTCGATATCTCTAATAGCTTAATTGGAAAAGCACCGGCCGGGAAATCAGAAGTTCTGTAGTTCGTTTCCCAGCGGAGAAAAATTAGATCTTTTTTCAGAAAAATATAATTTTTAAAATTTATTTTCTCTCTATTCAAAAATGATTTTGAGTGTTTTCTGTTCCTTGAAGAGTTAACATGGCCAATAATTTTGATTTCTATTCTTACAAATTGTGGAATTACATCTGCACTGAACGATAGTAACTACCTCTGATGATAATACACGTTCCTTTGAATTACTCGTGTCATAAATGTAACAACGCGACAACGCGAAAAGTACGTGACCGGAAATCCGAAGTTCTGTGGTTAGTTTCTCAGAAGCATGAAGTGAGAAGATTTTCTCTCAGAAAAATATAGGAATTATTGAGTTCAAGTAACTGCGTCATCTTGAAATGATAATTTCATGTCTTACATTCAAAATGATTTTCGGATATTTTTCAGCGAATTCGAGAGTCATACTAGTAGTATACTACCAGCAAAGTAACCCGTATCATTGGTAAGACGTTTTGTTCCTTTCGGGAGATCTATCCATCCTACATTCTAATTAATAATATATTATAAAACAAGCGGGATAGATCGCCGATTATCAACGAGCATGAAATTTGCCATTCGAGCGTAGTGGGCACGGCAAATCATGCGAGTTAGTAATCGATGCTATATCCCGCTTGTTGTACACGATGCTTTCTCAAAGCAACGATAGCCGGAACGAGTGACTTCGCTCGTTCAGAAGAATATAAATTGCGATGCGCAGTTTCAAGAAGAAGGTGTACTCCTCTGAAAATTCCTATATAGGATCCTATATTGGAACCTAAATAGGATCCTATATACGATCCTACATAGGAACCTATATGTTCCACCTGTAGGTGCTACCTATAGTAAATGACATAGGATCCTGTATATGTTCCTATATGGGACCATATACAGATGCGTAGTATTTTATGACATAGGATCTTATGTCATTTCCAATAGGTGGGACCTATAAGTGAAATATATAGGATCCTGCATATGATCCGATATATGAACCTATATTGGAATTTACAGTAGTGTAGATTGAGGAGGTGCATGATCTTACATAGTTGTATAGAGAACTAAGTTCCACTTGGTTCAGGTTTGTGCGATTATACACAATACCCATCCTGGTGATTTTAAATGAGGTCCTATTGTGATATACTCCTACCGGAAATTAAAAAAAATGTTCCTTCTGATCAATTTTTATGCAGCTGAATCTGTTGTATTATTTTCAGGGCGGCTGAAAGAAATTACGTGTGATGACACTTTAACGATCTTATATCCTGGCGGTACGAGAGCGAAAAAATTTATGACTTGAATGAATGTAAGCATACTGTGAATTCAAAAAAGTTTATGTCTACTAGGCGAAGCATGTTTGAGAGTCCGATAATAAAGAACGTACTTACGTCTTGGCACAAAATTAGTTAGGAACTTCTCCTGGCTTGATCTGAGTAGTTGCGAGTGTTCTGAATAGAGCAGCATGTCATCGCGTACATCATGGAGTTCGGTTACCCTGCTTAAAATGACGGGTATAACCCAGACAAGAACAGGATAGAAATAGAATCTTATTCGGTTTTTTCGGAAATTTATCCGGTTTTTGACGCAGGTTTCTGTCCGGTACTCAATAGGGTTCCATCTGATGAAAAATAATGTTCATATTCGGTCTCTAAACGGGTCTTGGCTGGAGCTGTGTGGTTTCTACCAGGTTTTAATCTGGTGTTTCCAAATACTTACACCCGGTCCGAGTCCTATTCTTATTGGAAATGCACCCGGGATTATCATTCGTCGAAGAGGAACCAAGCAGAAAAAGGTTGAAAATGGATTTTATTCTTAATGATACTCATTAGTCCAAAGTAACGTACGCTAAAAGGATAAGACCCGGCTGGAAACCTAGTTTGGTATATTCAAATAGATACCAGGTACATACGGATAGAAACTCACGTTGACTTTGCTCATAGAGATCTGGTAGAAGCCGAGTTGAAACTTCTTTTTGTGTGTAGAACCGGATACAATATTTTCACAACTCACATTCTGTTATGGTTCATTCGATAACTGCCGGATAGACCCGGGTAGATTGCGCCAATTTAAATCACAGACCTGTTACGAACTCGATAGAACCGGACAAGACCGTAAATAGGTATCTACCCGCTTTATTTCCTGTTTCTAATTGATTTCAGCCTAATATTTTAAGGAGGGTTGGATAATCCAAATCTACTTCAAATTTTTAACGTATAGATGAATCGTCAGGCACAATAAAAAAATCATTTTTCAAATTTGTAATCCACTGAACGCCACCGTAAGGGACTGTTTGCGAATTGCTCAACCATACAGGTTATTTGCATCGAGGCATATGACGTAGGTATTCTTCCCATTTTTTTGCGCACTTTTATTTTTATCATGCCTGATAAACGAAAAATACTTTTGTGTAACAACTCCATGAAAAAGCTTATTTTGCGCACCACCTACAGGCTCCGAAAGAACTCTTTCAAGCAGTTTTCACCAAAACCTACTTTTGATGCCTGTGCATGACGTGTAAAAGAGACTTTTGATGTAGGTTTAACAAAAAAAAGAGTTTGGCACTTGTGTGTGAAGACAGCAATGCCTCACTCGAGTAAAAGCAAAAAACGTACCCTTCGGTTCTTCTCTGGTTCATGTGGACTCGTAATCTGACTGATATGAAGAGATGCGCCGTGCATTCATTTACTTTAGTTGTTTTTAGCTATTCGGTTAGAAGATCAGGCAAAAGTTGAACTAGAGCTGTATAGTTTAGTGAAACATTTCTCCACGTGTATCCACTTTAATATACACAATTCCCGGAAATTCAAAATTAAGAACTGCATTGCAAATCGTTAGTTCATAGCAAACCTACTTATTTCTGTAAGTGAGAGTGTCGTTCCAATACTAGCTTTTAGGCAACATGTTCCTGGTGTCATATCTCACATTTGTGAAACTGCAGATATGAAACTTGGAGGTTCTTAATGTAAGTTAATGGTCTGCTTAATCTAAATTTAATAAATAATTGTTAGACTATAAACACGTCTTCATAAAACTTTTAACTTTTTTCAGATACATACCTGGTATATCTGAAAGAACTTTTTAAGATTTCCAATCAAAATGAATTCCAATAATTACCAAAGATTTGTAAATATTATAGAAGAGGCATGTACAACCATAAAGAAATGTGTCAACCCTGTGGATTTTGCAGTTTGTATGCTAAATAATATAGTAAGGCAGGAGAATAAATACCTATAGCTAGGTGAGAAAAATAAGCTTTTGATGAAAGTTGAACTTCTGATGCTGTAGCGAGGAAGTTCACAAACTTGCAGAATAAGCGAGGTGTTATTGGAAATAAGGCCTCGAATGAACAATGGCACAGATTACGGTAGGAAGACTTATAAGCTGTTTTTTTTTAATAATAATCGAAGGAGTTCCTTTTAATACTTAGTTTAAGACTTTAAAGAAGAATTTACTTCTTAAGTAAAATTTTAGTGAATTATTGTTTGTTGTGTTTGCATCCAGAGATTTTTATGGATGGTTTAAACGAATGAAACAGGAAATTTTAGTTAAAACGAAAAAATTAAATAAGCAAAATCAGGATGTAAATTATAAAAAGTTATATGTTTGAATTTAAATTTGATTTAATATGCTTAATTGAAAATGTTTGTCAACTTTAATGCATTATTGACAGCTTATTATTGAACATGCACGTCTTATAAATATTGAGCAAAAATATGCATATGATCTGTTCTGGACTCAGAAGTATGTTGATATAAAGTTTCCCGTTACACTTTTTTCATTTAAAATTTTTAAAAAATAATAATTTCAGCACAAATCTCTGTGGTATCAAATACGAGGGAAATATATCAATTGCAGATGCTGATATTGAGTGTTGGATGGAGTCGGTTTGTAAATTTTCAAATATATATATG
>JAAAKG020138330.1:0-12658 GCA_010014905.2 Druon quercuslanigerum
CCACCCACCCACAAAAAAGTACCGTTTATTAAATATCGCCAAAATCTAAGCACTGATTCAAATGAAGCGCTTTTTAATGTGAAATAAAGGGAAAGAGGAAAGAAATTTTGTGGGGTTTGAAATTTTAGAGGCATTTTATATTTTTTAAATGTTCATTTATATAACTCGTCTTTCATTGCATCAAAAAAAGGGTCCTTGATACATAATTAATAGAATTTTTAGATGAACACCAATAGTTTCAATTGAATTAAATTAAGGAAGAATTTAGCAATTTGCCAATGTTTTTAAAGAATTCAAGAATATCTTTTAAATATTTTTTTAACGTAATAATTAGCAGAGAGAGAAAACTTTGTCCATGCAACAAATTAGTTTATTATTATTATTTTCGGGATTAATTCAATATAAATATAAATAATAGTCACAAAGATACGGTACAAAAAAATGTGACTTATTGTTGGGAATTTTTATATTTTTCTCTGAAAAGCTGAGGAAAGGTGTTTCGTTCTTTTGATATTACTTTGAATTTTTTACTAACAAACGAGAGCATTAAAAAAAAAACTCTTGAACTTGAGTTCTGATTAAAACTGACTAAACTGTTGTTTTCGGAAAAACCGAGCAATGGGTCGCAAAAATGTAATTACTTTTTTTGATTGTTGTACATACAATAAAGAAAGAGAAAAGCGTGACAGCGAGTCTGTGGGAGAAAGTTGTATATTTTGCGTCTCTTGTTTGTATTATAATTATTCGTCTATTTGTCCGAACTTTCCGGACGAATAGACAGGGCCTAATTATTTACAAATAAATCTACAAAAATGTACAACTCGTTTTATTTGCATCCTGGTTGCAAATTTCTATTTAGAAAAAGTTGATTTATGTAGGTAATATTTTTAAAATTTCCAACAAGTCAACTGCGTTTTCGAGAACTGTTTAATTGTTGCTTCAACGGACGCTTTCCAGTAGCTTTTTGAGCTTAAAAAAATATATATATGCCCTCTTTATTATTATTATTATAATTATTATTATTATAAAGTGTATATAGTTTTCGAGTTAAGTATTAACCTCGGGTTTTAACTTAAAAATCGCATCTTTCAGCATTTTCAAAAAGGACTCGGGATTTGTTTTTTTGCAAAGAAACGAAATTCTGACAGCCTAGGAGAAATGTAGGATGGAGTAGAAATATTTTTACTTTATTCGTATCGTGCGGCAATTGAGAGAGAGCTCAGTTGTTTATAAAAATTCGAAAATCCAATCGTTTTTTGATTTCAGTGATGAAATAAATTATTTTCATGCGAACATAAAAAAAAGCTTGTATATATTTGTTTGTATGATAATTATTAAATAAAACTAAGAAAATCTGCAACGCGCCTTTTTATTTTGAGGCGTAGGTATATTATTTACAAAGTTACCTCATTTAAACAATATTTTTATGATTTTCGAATAATTATTTGTTAAAGTAGATTATTTATAGTCAGATGCGGACTTTTTGCGTTCAGAAATTTTTTTCCAGGACCGAGGGGATATTAAACTGGTGAAAATTCGAGAAAATTTAATTTCCAATTGTTGAAATTTGAAGAGAATTGAAAATTTAATTATTAACGGTTGAAAATGGAAATTATTGAGATATGAAGAAAATTGGTAATTCGATTTTCAACAGTTGAGCGTTTACTTCAAAAAATTAAATTTTCAGCTGATGATAATTAAAGATTGAATATTCACCTGTTGAAAATAAGAGAAAATTTAATTTTCAAATGATGAAAATTGAAGTAAATTGGTAACTTAATTATTACCAGTAAAGAATAGAAGACATTTTTTTATAAAGAGTATTAATTTCTAATCAAAATAAAATTATTTTTCTACAAGACTGTTAAATTTTAAAGTCAAAGAGATGAATTATCTACAAAAGAATTCAACCTGGAAATACTAATTTTCCATAAAAAATGCGATATTTAAACAAGAAAATTTTTTAACTTTCAATAAAAAAAAATTGAATATCAACAATATATACAGATTTTCAACAAAATATTTGAATTTTCAGCCTGAAAATAGTAATTTTATCCAAAAAATGTAATAGTTCATATTGGAACTAAACGAGATTTTAATTTAAAAAAAACACAGTTTAATAAATCCAAAAAAGACAAATTCTCAGAATGTGATTGTCTAACAAAAAATTAGAATTTTAATTCAAACAGATACGTTTCTAACAAAATAGAATAGTTAAATAATCAGTTAAAAATTAAGTTTCGACCAGGAAGATTAAATTTCTATAAAAAAACAGGAATTTCTCACAAGAAATATGATTTTTAACCAACAATCAATTAGTTGCCAATTATATTAATATTATATCACAAGACAAAAAAATTGAGCAAAATACGGGAATTCTTAAATGAAAAGAGGTCAAATTTTCAAGTAAAAAATTTATTTTTAACGAAAAAAATCGAGTTTTCTACTAAAATGAATTTTCAATGAATGAATGTTCAACGAAATACTTGAATCCTCAAGTAAAACAGATTAGTTTACAACCATAAAGTTGCATTAAAAAAAAAAGGTTTTTTTACCAAATAATTGAATTTTCAACCATGAAGAATAACTTTCTATCAAAAAATACGATTTTTTCAAGAAAATAATTAAATTTTCAGTTTAAAAAGTTGACTTTCAATAACAAGAAAAGGAATTTTCTATAAGACTTGATAAGACTGTTAAATCTTCAACCTCGAGGGACGAATTTTCAACATTAAAATATAATTGTTGATATTTAAACAAGTAAATATTTTGATTTGAAATAAGAAAACAGTTGAATAAAACCAAAAAAAAACAGTAGTTTTCAACAAAATACTTAAATTCACAACTAAAACATGTTTTTAGCATCATAAATTAATTGTAACAGATTTATTTTTAATAATACAGTTTTATATAAAAAAAAAAATTTCTATAAAAAACGTGAAATTTCATCAAAAATTAGGAATTTTCAAAAAAGGACATATTTTTAGCAAATTATATAAATTTATAACTAAATGTTTTGAATAATATTTTTAGTTTATAAATTCTTTGCTTTTAAAAGTTTGAACTAAATAGTCGATTTTTTTAAGTGCAAAAAATTCATTCTTAAACCTTAAATAAGATTCAATTTTTATTGAAGAGAAATAACTTTCAATGAAACAAAAAATAATTCACAACACAGTTCAATTGTGTACCGAATTGTTGAATTTTATACGAAATTGTAAAATTTGCAAGGTGAGAAGACCATTTTTCTCTAAAACAATTGAATGTTTAAAAAAAAAGTTGATTTTTAACCAATCATTTGAATTTTAAACGAAATAGTTATATTGTTAGTTCAAGGCAAATTATTTTGAACAAAAAAACGAAATTTTATAAAAAATGATGAATTAAAAAAAAGACACATTTTTCAGGAGATTACATAAATTTTTAACTAAATATTTTGAATAATATTTTTATTCTAAAAGTTTGAACTAAATAGTCGAATTTTTAAAGTGAAAAAAATTCATGTTTAAACCTAAAATAAAATTCAATTTTTATTGAAAAGAAATGATTTGCACTGAAAAAAAGTAATTTTCTATAAAATAGGTCCAATTGTTGAATTTTATAGGAAGTTTTAAAATTTTCAAGACAAGAAGAGGACTTTTCTATAAAACAATTGAATGTTTAAAAAAAATTGATTTTCAACCAATGATTTGAATTTTAAACAAAATACTTAAATTCATGTAAAAAAATATTTTTTCTATAAAAAACGTGAATTTTGTACCCGAAAGACGAATTTTCAACAAAAACATATTTTTAACGAGATATTTGAAGTTTCAAAAAAAAGACAAATTTTCAGCAAATTACAAAAATTGTCAACTAAATGTTTTGAATAATATTTTTAGTTTATATTTTCTTTCTTTCTAAAAGTTGGAACTAAATAGACAAGTTTTTTAAGTGCAAAAAATTCATTCTTAAACCTTAAATAAGATTCAATTTTTATTGAAGAGAAATAACTTTCAATGAAACAAAAAATAATTCACAACACAGTTCAATTGTGTACCGAATTGTTGAATTTTATACGAAATTGTAAAATTTGCAAGGTGAGAAGACCATTTTTCTCTAAAACAATTGAATGTTTAAAAAAAAAGTTGATTTTTAACCAATCATTTGAATTTTAAACGAAATAGTTATATTGTTAGTTCAAGGCAAATTATTTTGAACAAAAAAACGAAATTTTATAAAAAATGATGAATTAAAAAAAAGACACATTTTTCAGGAGATTACATAAATTTTTAACTAAATATTTTGAATAATATTTTTATTCTAAAAGTTTGAACTAAATAGTCGAATTTTTAAAGTGAAAAAAATTCATGTTTAAACCTAAAATAAAATTCAATTTTTATTGAAAAGAAATGATTTGCACTGAAAAAAAGTAATTTTCTATAAAATAGGTCCAATTGTTGAATTTTATAGGAAGTTTTAAAATTTTCAAGACAAGAAGAGGACTTTTCTATAAAACAATTGAATGTTTAAAAAAAATTGATTTTCAACCAATGATTTGAATTTTAAACAAAATACTTAAATTCATGTAAAAAAATATTTTTTCTATAAAAAACGTGAATTTTGTACCCGAAAGACGAATTTTCAACAAAAACATATTTTTAACGAGATATTTGAAGTTTCAAAAAAAAGACAAATTTTCAGCAAATTACAAAAATTGTCAACTAAATGTTTTGAATAATATTTTTAGTTTATATTTTCTTTCTTTCTAAAAGTTGGAACTAAATAGACAAGTTTTTTAGGTGAAAAAAATCATTTTTAAACCTTAAATAAAATTCAATTTTTATTGCAGAGAAATAATTCTCAATGAACAATAATTTTTTTTCTATAAAACATTTTAATTGTGTACCAAATTGTTGAATTTTATACGAAGTTGTGAAATTTTCAAGATAAGAAGACGATTTTTAATTAAAACAATTGAATGTTCAAAAATAAAGTTAACAAAGTAATTGAATTCTCAGCTAAAACACATTAATTTTCTATAAAAAAAGACGAATTTTGGATAAAATACATAAATTTCCAAAAAAAAAGACAAATTTTCAGCCAATTACATAAATTGTCAACTAAATGTTTTGAATCATATTTCTAGTTTATATTTTCTTTGTTTCTAAAAGTTGGAACTAAATACTCAAATTTTTTAGGTGAAAAAAATTAATTTGTAAACCGAAAATAAAATTCAATTTTTATTGAAGAGAAATGATTTGCACTGAAAAAAATAATTTTCTACAAAACAGTTTAATTGTATACCAAATTGTTGAAGTTTGTACGAAATTGTGAAATTTTCAAGATAAGACGATTTTTCTATAAAAAAATTGAATGTGAAAAAAGAAAGTTGATTTCCAACCAATGATTTGAATTTTAAACAAAATAGTTATATTTTGAGTTCAAGAAAAATTATTTTGAACCAAAAAAAAAAAAAAGAACGAAATTTCACAAAAAATGGTGAATTTTCAAACAAAATTTAATTTTTCAGAAAATTGTTCCGATTTCATTCAAGGAGTAGATTTTGGAACCTGAAATTATGAATTATCAACAAAAAGTATTTTAAATAAAACAAATGAATACATCCAAAAAAGACGTAATCTTGACAAATTAATTGAATCCTCCGCTAAAACAGATGAATTTTCTATTAAAAAAACAAACAAATTTTTTATATAATACATCAATTTTTTACCAAAAATAAAAATTTTCTGCATTATATAAAAACAGTTTCACTTCACTTAAATTTTCAAACAAATAATTTAATTTTGAACCAATAAATTTCACTTTAATAAAAGGGATGAATTCTTAACGCTAAATTTATGAATGGAATTTTAAACGGAGAAGAATGAATCTATTGGTCCAGAATTTCCGGACAAATGAGAAAGTTTAGTTGTCTAGAAAAATTCGCAAATCCAGTCCTTCGTTGAGTTCAATGATGAAATAAATTTTTTATTCTCATTCGAAGATAAAAAGCTGGTATTTTATTAAATAAAACTAAAAAAAAATCTGCAACACGCCTTTTTATTTTAAGGCATCTTTTAGTTATGTAGGTATATTTACAAAGTTACCTTATTTAAATAATATTATTTTAATTTACAAATAATTATTAATGAAACTACGTTATATCATAAGTCTTAGGCATCATTTTTAAATTACACTCAACTCCCGATATAAGAACGAGTTCTGGCATGGCTTGCAGTCACCTTGATCCTAAATCAGGGGAATTCAAACTTAATAATAATTAATAATTATTTGAATTGTTATCTTTTTCAGTTATACTATTATTCAGTTTACAATGCGTAATTCAAAAATCTTTAACTTAAAAAATTTTCCCTTTCAAATTTTTATTTTAAAGCTTAAAATTTTAATTTAAACAATTTTAAAAAGCTGTCTTGAAGACTTGAGCAATTAAAAATTAAAAGCGTTTGAAGTGAACAATTTTGGATAAAAACCCATTTTATTTAATAAATATACAAGCAACAAAAATTTGTTGAAAAGGATTTGAACTGTAGATATTAAAAAGTTAAATGAAACTTTATAAACTATTTTTCACTTACAAATAACTTCATAATAATATATTCTTAACTAAAGGCTATTATTAAATTTAAATTATTCTTTCAGTCTAAAATATTCCATTTTAACCTATCAAAATTTAAATTTTTGAATTAAGAAAAAGAATAATTATTAAATATTGAGCAATATTTGACTTTTAATTTAAGACAAGTAAATTGAAACCAAATATTTTAAAGTAACCAATTTTAAACTGAATCTTTTGACATAGAAAGCCTGGAGTCCTTAAAATTTCTAAGAGCCTTTAAACTTTGAACGTGACAATCATTCTAATTGTTGTATTTGAAAAATGTTTAATTTGTGAATGAAATTGTTGATTTTATATTTATAATTTACAAATAAAATTTTAAAAAAATTGAGACATGCAAATTTTAAAGTTTTCTTAACATTTTCCAGAGTTGAAATTGTTGAATTTATATGTATAATTTACAAATTAAAATTTTGGATAAAAAATTTGAGTAATTTTAAGAGATATTTAGGAGTTTTGTAAAGATTCAATATTATCATGCAGATTTTAAAAAGTTCCCTTAAAATCTTCCAGAATCTTTTTAAAAAAATTTCTAAATCTTTTAAAACCTTTTGAAATATTCTCTTAAAATAATTTTTCAAAATACAGTCAATAATTATTAATTTTGTAATTATGTAATTAGGTAATTTTAATTCTACCTGTAATTATTAATTACAATCAAAATACAGAAAAATTATTCCTAATTTTCCCAGGAAACGTTAGAAAATTATTTTGTTCTTTTGAAGTCTTTCACAATTCTTGAAAAGCTTCAAATTTTTTCAAGTTATAAATTAATTTTAATTTTTTTCAAAACTTCTACATATCTCTTAAAGTTACTCAAACTTCCTCTACAAGTAATAAATGTTCAATAGTTATTTTTGCATCCAAATTTTTAAGAAAAGTTCTAAAATTTAAAAGATTTCCTAAAAATTGTAGAAAGAATTCAATTAATTTTGACATGTATTAAGAAGTTCTGAAAAAATTTCAAAAATAATTTTAAATTTGAACAAATTTAAGACAACTTCTAGACTTCTTAAGATATTAACATAAAATTTTGAAGCTTTTCAAGAATGCTTGATCTATTTAAAATGGAAATAATTTTATTTCTAATTTAAGAAGCGTTCAGTTAAGAAAAACTTTAATTTTACAATTTTTAATGCCTATAGCTTTTTTTTTTTTAATTTAGAGCATTGAAAATGATAACGTGGATTTAAATCTTTTTATATGGAAAAATGTTAGTACCTTCCATTTTATACGTGTAAATTATTAAGCATTTGAACACCAAATTTTTGAATTAGAAAAAATAGTTCAAAATTCAAGAGTTCCACTTTTTGTGCTTTTATTTGTATCTCAGTTTTATTTTTACCTCAAATGGAAACATTTTTAGCTTAAGTGTTCGATGTTTTAAATTTCATTGACCGTGAAAAATCTTTGCAAACGCGGAAAAAACGGGTTTTTTATTGCGCAACTGCCGTGGACATCAATTGTAGGAATGTCGTAAACCGGGGGTTCTTATATCGGGAGATGAGTGTATTTATAGTCGGCTGTTCATTGTGGCGTTTTGTGGACAGTTTGAGGCTTTGTGGAGTTCAATTGCGTTCAGCAATTTTCTTTTGGGTCCGAGTGGAAGTTTCAGAGCATTAATGTCCATTTCCGTTAACAACATTAGTGCGTCGAAATCAATTTGCTCCGCCTCAAGTACTGGACTTATATTGCTAATATTGTGCGTTGTCAAAAATCTTTCAAGTGGAGTCCAAACTTGGTCAGTGTCATCCTCTTCTGTAATAATTGAACATTTTTATTTAAAAATAGCCGAACACGATGTGGTGGAATTCATTTTAACTGACATTTGTTTGCAAATTGTATTTTGTTTTTGATTAAAGTTATTAGGATTCTAAGAACAATTGAAGATCAAATTCAAGATAATCGGGCTGTTCTTTACAAAAAAAATTATGATTCAATTTTCTACAGTTGAAAATTCTGTGGTGGGAAATTTAATTTTTTAAATGTTTAAAGTCGAAGAAAAATTATAATTTGATTTTTAAGAGTCGATAATTTTATTATTGAAACTTGAAAGAGATCGAATTTTTAATTGTTGAAAACTGCAGAAAGTTGATGCATGAATTTTCAACAGTTGAAAATTTAAGAAAATTGATAATTTAATTATAAAACGTAGGAAATTCATCTGTTGAAAATTGATAATTGAATTTTCACCATTTTAAAATTAAAGAGAATTCTCATTTTAAGCTGTTGAAAATTGAAGAGAATTAAATTATTGATGGTTGAAAAATGATGAAAATTGATAATTGAATTTTCATTGATAAAAAATTGAAGAAAATGAATTACTGAATTTTCAATAATTGCAAATCGAAGAAAATTGATCATAGAATTTTCAACATTTAAACATTTTATTTTGAAAAATTAAATTTTTAAATGTATCAAAGTCAAAGGTGAAGAAAATTGATAATTGGGTTTTTAACATGTCTATGGTTGAAAATTAAAGAAAATTGAATTTTTAACTGTTGAAAATAGAAGAGCATTGAATTTTGTCTGTTGAAAAGTGAAGAAAATTGATAAGTGAATTCTCAACAATCGAAAATCGATCACCGAATTTTCAACAATTGAAAATTCAAGAAAATTGATCATTGAATTTTTAACAGTTTGAAATTCTATTGTGAGAAATTGAATTTTTAATTCAATTAATCAAAGAAAATCAAAAAAGTTGAAAGTTTAAGAAAATTAATAATAAAAAAATTCAAAAATTTCAATTTGAATAAGTTAAAAATTGAATATTTTAGACTAAAAGAATATTTTAAATTTAATATAAGCTTTTGATCAAGAATATATTATTATGATATTGTCTTTAAAAAAAATTGAAAATTGAATTCTGTATAGTAGAATATTCTATTGTGGGAAATTATAATTTTTAATTTTAAAAGTTAAAGAAAATTGATAATTGCATTTTCAACAGTTGATAATTTTGTTGTAGAAAATAAAAGGAAATCGAATATTCAATTAAAATTTTCAACAGTTGAAAATGGAAGAAAATTAATCTTTGAATTCTCAGCAATCTAATATTGATCACTGAATTTTCAACAATTGAAAATTGAAGTAAATTGATTATTGCATTTTTAATAGTTGAAAATTCTATTGCGAAAAATTGCTTTTTTTAATGAAATTAATCAAAGAAAAATGATAATTGAGTTCTCTACAGTTGAATATGCTATTGTGGGAAATTGAATTTTTAAATGTTAAAAGTTGAAGAAAATTGATAATTGGATTTTGAACATTGTATAATTTTATTGTAGAAAATAAAAATAATTCAAATATTTAACTGTTCAAAAATTCAGAAAATTGATCATTCAATTATAAACAGTAAAAAATAAATTTTTTGAAATCTGACGAGAATTAAAAATTGAATTATTGACGGTTAAAAACTGAAGACAATTATAAATTTTTAACAGCAAAAAATTGAAGTAAATTTAAGTTTCAACTGTTGAAAGTTAGAAAACATTGAAGAATTAATAGTCAACTGTTGAAAATGGGAGAAAGTTGAATTTTCAAATGTTGAAAATTTAAGAAAATTAATAACTGAATTGTCAAGAGAAGAAAATTCATCTGCTCAAAATTGATAATCAAATTTTCAGAGGTTGAAGATTCTATTCATGAACATTTAATTTACAGCTTTGGAAAATTAAAGAAAATTGATATTTTAATTTTCAACTGTTGAAAAATGTATTCTTGAAAATGGAAGATAATGTAATTTTGATTTATTCTACTCTATTCTGTTTTTCATTGCATTAAAGAAAATTTAATTTCCAACTGTTAAAAGTTGAAGAAATTTGAAAATTGAATTTTCAACAATATCAAATTCAACTGTTGAAAATTTAAGAAAATTAAAAATGAAGGAAATTTAAACATTCGATTAAAGTCGATTTTTTTAAAACGGATCACTACTGGCAAATAATTTTTTGGCGTATTAATACTTTCAAATAGACTCTAAAGTAGGGAATTAATGAGATTAAAAAAAATTGATCATCTTCTTGTAAATAAATGCAATTTGAAAAAAATTCCTTAATGTGAGAAGTCATTAAAAATAGTTTAAAATGATTTAAAAATACCATATTTCTTATAAAAGGATTGTTTCTTTTTTTTCTCCACATAAAAATAAATGTTTAATCTTTTCTCATTTTATCCCCTTTTTCGTGACAAATTGACCCATTTCCCCTTTTTTTAAGTTCTTTTGAGAAGAAAAAATTGAATCTGCAAACAATTTTTAGTTATAATCAGTTCCGCCGCACCGTACCAGATATTTGATTTTGAAAAATCAGAAATTTGGAAGTTAAAAACAAGTAAAAAATTAGTTAAGAAAGTTAGTAAAAAAAAAGTAATTAGCAAAAAATTTATATTTTTAAATAAATTTACCAGATAGTAATTCGTCGTCCCACATATTTTGTCTTCGGACCAAACTTCCAGCACTTCCAATACTGATTTCTTCGTTATGACCATTTGTCACATTTTTCTGACCATTGTTTGATCTGGTTTCGGACCAATTTCGTATTGGTTCTCCACTGGCCGCATGATGAATTTCAACTTGAGTAATTGGTAAATTTTCAAGTGTGGCAGTCACCTAAATAAAAAAAAAATATTTAGAATTTTGTTGCAGGCATGCAAATTGAACCAAAATTTTACGTAACAAAATTAACGTTAGAAAAGTGAAGGGAGTTTTTTGTAAGTGAGAAGTAAGCGAAGAAAACGTGATAAATCAATTTTTTTATGAATTTTAATTTCAACATTTACCCATAAAATAAAATTAATTAAACAAAATTAATTTCCGATCAATGTTTCTCCTATAACATATTATTTTTAAAAACATTTGTAAAAAATTCAAATGTTTCTTATTTTAATTCTGAATTGACTTTGTCTATGTGAAAAAATTATATACTCACTTGGAACATGGAATTTCAAACAAAAAAACCACAATTCTGACTTTTGATAGGAAATTTGAGTAAATAATTATATTTTCGTCTTTGGGATAGGACATTTTTTTATCGATTTATAATTCTATGTTGGGCCAGGGAATTAATAAAAGAAATATAAAAAACATTCCCTTCAAGAATAATAATTTGCAGAAAGAATTAGAATTTTGACTTTAGAATAGAGGAAAAAAAATTATAATTCTCAGATACAACTGAGAATCTCTGAAAAAAATAATAAGTTTAATTTTAGTTTTACTTTCCATTAAGAATGAAAATTTTTACCTTAAGATAGAAATTATCCCTTTAAATTATTTTTTTGAAACAGGGAATTTTTTTCATGGAACAGGAATTAAAAAAAAAATTTTAATTTTATTTATAAACAGCGAAATTACGGAATAAAATAAAAAATTAGTCAGAATTCGTTAGATTTTGAAAATTCGTGTTCCAAATCAGAATTGTAATTCTTGTGACTAAATAGTTGAATTTTTAAGCTTTAAAGATTTTTAAAAAAGAAAGAATTTTCAACCCGAAAATTTGAATTTTCAATAAAAAAGTTTATTTTTAACCAAGACTATTCTACCTAGAAATATAAATTTTCTAGAAAAAGACGAATTTTCAACTACTTGAATTAAACGAAACGAAACAAAATTTTAACAAAATATTTGAACTCTCAACCATCTGGATGAATTTTCAACACAAAAATATGATTTTTTGTTGTTAAAAAAGTAAATTTTCTACTGAATTGGTAAATTTTGAAATAAATTGTTAAATTTTCTATCAAAGTTGTTGAATATAAAACCAAAAATATAATTTTAACAAATAGGTTAATTTTATACTAAATTTTTGAATTTTATTTAAAAAGTTAATTTACTACGAAATAATTGATATTTGACTAAAAAATAGTTTAATTTTAAATTAAAAAAAGCAGTTGAGTTTAAATAAAAAGAAACGAATTAAATAAATAATTTTCAACAAAAAGATGTTTTTTTTTAATAAGAAAATTAATTTTATAAGAGCCTCGGTGGCTCAGTTGGTTAGACGCTCGGACTTCACCTCAGAGGTCCGGGGTTCGATCCCTGAG
>JAAAKG020138331.1:0-12658 GCA_010014905.2 Druon quercuslanigerum
AGCCAAAGAAACTTAAAAAATCTTAATCGGTTCTCGAGATACGATTAAAAATGTTCAATCGTATCTGAGTTGAGTTTTAGTCGAGGATCACGGTTCTCGGCCGGTTCGCTGCTTGCCTCCTTCGTTGAGGCAGGACCGAATAGGCCATGCACAGAGATGGTGCTTGATTGGGACTCTTTTACATTTTTGATTCTGCTTATCATTTTTAGTTCAAATTATTGTAAATTTTTAAAATTATTTAATGTTTTTTTTAATTATTTACAATTATTTCAATTTACAATTATTCCCATATTAAAGAATAAAGAAATGATGAACAATTTTTGTCATTTCCTAAAATTTTTATCTTCTAGAATATTAATAAAAAGTGTAGATATATTGTTTCGAGAGTGAACTATTTTTCAAACGAATTAAGCAGCTAAATTCTAAATAAATTTCCAAAATAAATTAAATACAAAACAGTGCGTAGGCGTAATGAAAATTATATTTTTAACTTCTAATAAGAAGTTTATTATATTCCTTTACAAAAACATTTTTCTTACACAAACAACTCGCTCATTATTTAATTTTTCGATGAGCAAAATTACAAAATAAAGCCCCAATCAAGCACCACCTCTGTGCGTGGCCTATTCGGTCCTGCCTCAACGAAGGAGGCGAGCAGCAGACCGGCCGAAAACCGTGACCGTCGACTAAAACTCAACTCAGAGACGATTGAACATTTTTAATCGTATCTCGGGAACCGATGAAGATTTTTTAAATTTCTTTAGCTTAAATTAAAGGTCGAATCGTATAATTTTCAGACTTTTGTAGCAGTTTTCCTCGGTCATGCTAGAAGTTGAAGTCGAGGTACAAAATTTTAGAAAATCTAAAATTTTTCTTTAAAAATTATAACGTGCTGTATTATCTTGAGCAGACCAAAAAATCTGGTTAACATGATTAGACGTGGAATTTCATAGGCTTTTCAACTGTTTTTTTTTAAATGCCCTATCTTTTTTTTCGCCGAGTTATCGTGGTTCAAAGTCAGAAGTGATTTTTAATAGTGCTTGCTTCAATCGATATCATAATTTCCGACGGTAGTGTAACTTATATTATAACTCCACCGAATATTAATAAAACTGTTTTTTTTTTCTAGGAATGCCTAAAAATAATTAAAAGTTGGAAGCTACCTTTTGTTTAATAATATTTAATAGTAAATAGTAGCCGGTCAAACAAGCCAATGCGCCGAATGTATAAGCAAAAGTTAGAAAGCGAGAAAAATTCATGCGTAAATACCGATAATATCGCAAAACTCATGGCATAGGACATCACAAAAAAATTAGAATAGCCAAATTAATTTTTTCACGTATACTCACCGACAGAAACTGCCACCAAAGCCAGGGTTAAAAACTTAATCATGGTCGTATAGGTATATAGATATACCAGAAAATCAAAAGGTAATACTTTTAACAGAAAAATTCTCTTAACGAAAGTAACGATCTCTTTACTTCTTTTTGTACTAATGTCCGGATGCTAAGGATGGGCCATTTATATACTCAATTTTTTAGACAGTAACCTTCACAACGAGAAAAACAATGATAAGCCTGCCTCATCGATGTATAGAAATGGACCGGTAACGATGTGGGGAACACGAAAATTAGCTTTAGAGGTTGGGTGGGGGGGATTTGAGGGGTAGACCTGCCTCTTTCTAGATAAAGCTCATTGGTTGAGAGAATTTTCGATGGAACTTTTTTTTTGAGTTTTTATTATAACTAAAGGCTTTTATCATCCACATCTAGAGAATATTTATATTCATATTTAAGAAATGGTTTCTTTGCCTTCGTTTAAAAGAAGTAAAAATTTATTCGATTTAAATAATATTCTCGTTTTTCCAGCAATAATTGATTTAATCTCATTTACTTATTGTATACTGGATACTTATTCAGATAATATATTTTTTATTTATTTTATTAATACTAAAAAAAGGATATAGAATCTGAAAACGTAAAAAAATGAAAATGTAATAAGATAAAACGGTTCTGTAAGATTGTCAGATTTATTGAAACAATAAAAATTAAGATGGCAGTATTGCGTAACCTGTTAAGAGGCTGGTTTCCCAACCTGGGCAAAGATAACGAATTTACAAGTCACTCCTCAAAAATTAAAAAAACATGATTTATTTGCACGCACGTTCTCTATTTCACCTTACTTTATTTTTCGTAAAAAGAGCCTTTGTAATCTCAATTCTTAATTTTTTATTATGATCGAAATTACCTCTACTTTCTTATGAATAATTTTCTGCAAAGAAAACAGAAAGTGAAAAAATTCGGAATTCAGAATTAGATTTCCAAAACTAACTCTTTTTCAGCTCATTAGAGACAAATGCATAAAACGAGGGGGAAGAAAGTAAATCGCGTCCTACCTCTCACTTTTTCCTTATTCTTTCTCCATCTTTTTTTTACGGCTAGGAAATCAAAATATTTTTTAGATCAATTTAGAAATCCTCGTCAGGGACTATTTACACTAAACTCGTGATTCGGTCCAATCTTCCGGGTTCGCTTATTAATATTTTAAGAGTTCCTCTAATTGAGGATTTTTTCAATATTAGCAATTTTTAAATTTTCGATTTTTCTAAAATTATTTCTTATCCTATTTTGAAAAATTTAAATAATTTAAATAGATTAGTTCAGCATCAACAACAAAAATAAAATTTTAAGGCTCTATAGGAAAAGTCTGAATCCAAATAGATTGATTCAGAATCAACAACAAACATAAAATTCTAAGGTTCTATAGGAAAAGTCTGGCTGAGTTTCCCCACTAATTTTTCCCGTCCGATCTTTTTTTTTATCATAAACAATAAGAAGTGACGATTTCCATTAAATAAAATAATTCGTAATATTTTAGTGCCATAGTGAAAAATAAGGCAAAAACAAAGAAACAAAGTATCAACATTAAAAAAAGGGTTAATTATTTTCATTACGATTATAAATTTATATTTGATTGAAAAATGTTTCAGAACAAAAAAAACTGTTTTCTTGGATGAAGATAAAAACTTGGCAGAATCAAACAAGTTTTGTTTGATTTAACAAAATATTTGATTGATCGAACAAGATTTCTTTATGAAATCAACCAAATACTCAATTTACAAAACGATTTGTTAAAAAAAAATTTAGTGGGGTCAAACAAATATTTTGTTGTCCATATCATAAACATGTTCTATGGTTCAAATAACAATAATGTTCTTGATTTCATCAAATGTGTATTTTTTTCCTCTTCGAAAGAACAGAAAGAAATTTTTTCCTCGCACATGCAAATTTTTTCTGGCATTTCGGAATTATGATCGATCAATATTGCAAAATACCATACTTCTTTAGAAATCACTTGAAACCATTCTTTAGAGCTATATTGATGCAATGATCAATCAAATTTAACAGAAATAATTACTAACAAAATTTATTATTATTTAAAATAATATTCTTTTAGAATAATGCTGGAAAGTCGCACTTTTAGTCCACTTTTAAATTAGAATGATGTGATAATTAATTCAAGTAACAAAACATAATTGTTTGAACTATTTATTATTATTTTTAATAATATTTTCTGCAAATATTGCTAGAAAGTTGCGGCTTTTTCTGAAATTTTCCACCTTTTATGCACTTTCATATTAGATTGATGTAATAATCAATTAAATTTAACAAACATAATTGTTTGAACATAATATTGTTTATATCTATCTTCTACATTAGTAAAAGTAAATAGCTGCGATTTTTTCTGAAATATTCCATTTTTTAACAACTTTTCACTCAGAGTGAGGTAAAAATTAATGAAAGTTAAAAAAATTTCATAAACAATTTATTATTAATTCAAATACTATTATTTTTTAATAATGATAGACATTTGTTGTTTCTATAGTTAGAAAGTGGTTAAAATTATTGCAATTAAACAAAAATAATTTTTAAAATTATTAGTTATTTCTTTTAATAATATTTTCTACTTATAATTCTCGAAATTTGAGTTTTTCTGAAGTAGTCAACTTTTTGTTCACATTCCAATTTCCTTGTTGTAATAATTAATAAAAATTACCCAAAAAAATTCTTTAAACACATATTATTTCTGTTTAAAACTATCAATTTTTCAATTTAATGAACATAATTGTTTAAACAATTTATTTTTGATTTAATAATATTAGTTTAATCAAGCTAGAAAGTTTCAAGTTTTTTTAATTTTTCAGCCTTTTGTTCCAGTTTCATGTTGATTGTGGTGCTGAGTAATGCAATTTAACAAGCATAATTGTTTAAATAAATCATTATTGCTTATCACTATCTTATTTTATATTATTGTTGGATAGTTGCGTTTTTTCTTCAAGTTTTAACTTTTTCTTTATTTTTTACTTACAATTAGTGAGATAATATTTGTTATAATTTAACAAATACAATTGTTTAAAAAATGACATGCTGTTTATAGCAAACTTGTCTCAGAGAAATTCTAAAAAGTTGTGCATTTTTCTGAAATTTTCATTTTTTTCTTTAACATTTCAGTAAGGCACAAATAAAAAATATTTATCTGCATTTTTCCTCCCCGAAAAAATTGGGGAATTTGGAAAAGAGGATGGACTACTCGTCCCGAAAATTTGGGATGACTAGCTAAAATTTTTAAAAATATTTGGCTATTTTTCATGAATGTTAAGATGACGCGAAACTTCGTAAATATTCATATAGATTAAAAAAAATACTCGCACTAACTGTTTCAATAAAAATTAGCATTTAATATAATCCTTATAAAAAACTTAAGGAATATTGAAAATATCTGTTATAGTTCAACAACAAAATATTTAAACAAAAGAAAAAAAATTGAAAATTCACTTATTATTTGCTCATAACTAAAAAGCTAACATTTTTAGAAAATATCACAACTTATTAACAATTATTTAAGAGAAGATATATATGGACAATAAAAGTGGTTTAAATCATTATGATAGTTTTAAACAATAATAATTTGTTTGAACAATTATAATTGAAAAATTTCATTGATTTTTACCTCCCCCTAACTGAAAAGTAAACAAAAAGTTGTATGTTTTAGAAAAAACTCAAGTTTCTAGAATTAGTTAGAGATAATAATATTAAAAACAATAAAAAAAATTTAAACAGTAATTGTGTTAAATTGCATTATTTTTTACTAAAAATTGAATATTTCAGAAAAAACGGAAAATTATAGTATTATTTGAAGAGAATATTATTACAAATAATAATTTATTTATTTGAATTTTATGTTTAATACCTTGAATTTATTACTATTTTACTTTATTAAAAAAAATGGACAAAAAGTCGAAAATAGTAGAAGAAACTGAAAATTGCTAGCATTATTTAATGAGAGTTTATTAAAAGTTACATAAACAATTATTTTAGCAAAATAATCATAATTAGCGCCAAAAACTCACAAAACACAATTTTTCGCCCTTAACATTTTTGGAACTCTATAAAACATAATTATGGTGTTGATATTTAAAAAGTAACTGTAAATTTGTATTAATTAGCTAATTTTTTTAAGATAAACGTTGAGTTTCAACTTGATTCACCTGCCATTGACGCTTCTGAATAAAATTTTCAAAACAGTCTTTTTTTATGGCATTTACTTTTGTAGATTCGTCCAAAAAAAAAACAATAAGCAACACAACAATTTTCAATGCTACTTTTAGTTTTGGCATCTATTGAATTAAAATTGAAATAACATATATTCAAATAATTAGTGACAAATTTGAATGAACTTTGGCCTTACTTTATTTTTATAAAACTCAGTATTGTTACAAGCAATAAATTATTAAGATTAAAATTCTTACAATTAGAGCTGTGATAAGAAGAAATAAAAGTTTTGCGTACTTAATTTAAAATTTTTGCTAAGTCAAGCACTTTAATTATTAAGTGAAAGAAATATTTGACTCAGAAAAATATATTTCCTTTGAATTAAGGCAAAATTTTCTTAAACATATATTTTTGGATGTAACTAAAATAATTTAAAAGTAGAGAAAAATATTTCAAATTGAAGAAAAAATTTTATATATTCGTCGAAATTATTGAATCTTCTGTTATTTATTCTGTAGTCCCTATATTTTTAAATGCGATAAAACATTTAAAGTCAACTGTACGAAATAATTGAAACGTATATTTGTCGTTAAATTAATAATTGCTTCATCAAAAGAAACATTGTATATTTAAATCCTAGTATATTCTAAAGTGGTGCCAAGAATCTTGATATCAAAAGCTTGCCACTCATAAAAACATAAATTCTAAAGCGAGAATTAACTTTATTGTTACGGAAAGTTATCAAAATACGTTTATCTAATAACGAAATGCGCAAATACATATATTTAGAC
The DNA here is from genome assembly GCA_010014905.2 of Druon quercuslanigerum. NCBI lineage: Eukaryota > Metazoa > Arthropoda > Insecta > Hymenoptera > Cynipidae > Druon > Druon quercuslanigerum. Next base: position 6,344 of record JAAAKG020138331.1, read on the forward strand.
TTACATACTCTTTATTGTATGTGCTGGAAAAAATTAATGAGAAGATATTTAATAAAATATTTATTTAAAATAATTTTAATTTCTAATTTAATTAATTTTTCAAGCTATTTCTTTAGAATTTTACCTAGGCAATTATCCGTTTCTAAGAAATGGAAATAGTTTTAGAAAGCCGTGACTTCGATATTTTTATTGATGTGATTGTTTCTCTTAGCTTATTGGTCCATTAAATAAAACGGCCCGTACATAAATTTTACTAGAACTTTTAGAAAAGCATGTAGTTTTGTTGTGAAAATGTTTGAATGCTTAAATATCCTGAAATCAACCAGAAAATATCTCCAGAATATCCAAGGATATTTTTGAATATAAATTGGATCTCCTCTAAAATATTGAGACCAGTTAGTGGCATGTTATTCTCAACTAATGCCAATTTGCAAAATAAAAAAAAAATGGTTTACTTTTTTGATATGAGGAAACTTTTTCCCATATTAGAAATACAACAATGCTGTTGAGGATATTTATATGATGCGATTTAAATAATTTTTTTTAAATTTCCCTAGATGGGAGATAAATTGAGAAATATAAAATATAATTAAATTTGTCAAGGCTTTCAAATTGTTTTAAATCATAGTCCCTGAATCATGTTGGTTTAAAACAATTGCAACGATGATACTTAAAAACATTGATTCAATAAAAAATAAAAAAATTTAAGGGTAATGTTTTCAATAAAACAAACTAATTCTAAATTACGAAAGGTAGAGCTATAGACGATATAAGTAACGACTTCACCTTCCTTTTTATAAAAATATTATTTTCGCCTTCGTGTAAGAACGCAATTGATGTTTATTCAAGACACATTTCCTTGAGGCAATGTTTCTAAAATATATGTAAGCTTCAAGAGAAGAAACATGACTGAAAATTATTAAAAAAGTTTAAGTTCCGAAATAAATTTGCTTTTTATAGTTCATTGAACCTCTCCAGATCAAAGGGGGACACGTGTGGATTCGGCCTGAGAAGTAAGTAAGTTTTATAATTTTTGAATAAATTGGTAAAAAATAAATTTTTTAAAAACAAAAAATGTCAATCTTTTTTCACTTAAACTCGTCGTAACTTAACCAATTTTTGAAATTTGTTAATTCTGTTGACAGTAAATTACGTGTTAAAGTCTTCTTAAGCTATTCGAGAAAGAAAAACGAGAATATTTTTATAAACAAGAAAGTTGTTAATTTTTCTTCAAGACTTTGTAGAAATCATGGATTTCAACCTTTAGGCGGTTCGTTTATCGAGCGAATTTCAAGCAACGGAAAACTTTCAGTGACAAAGTTGTTGATTAAGGTTGAAAGAAGTTTTCTGAACAGGTTTAGATCAATCGCATTAATTATTGAACAATTATGAATATTTTAAATTACAAGCGTGCCTCCTTGGCTACGAACGTGTTGCTGCGGACTTGAAGGTCAAATCTGATAACAAAATAATACTCAAGATATCATCACTGAAATAATTGATTTATTAGACATTTTGAACATCAAATTCTTCTTCGAAAAATTCTTTTCCTTTCGGACTTAAGTATTTATAGAGATTTTTTACATCCTTAACTTTGGCAGCTTTTAATCCAATTCAAGGTGAAAGACTTTTCGAAAGTTTCTCTAGTTCAAGCGTAAACTTAAAGAGAAAAGAGGTAGGATTTTGCAATTCATAATTGTCATGAACATCCACTCTTCCATTTTTCTGAAATTAGTAGGGTAAATAAAATAAACCTGTCTCAAAAATAATACTTTTGCAGGTATTCTAAGAAATTATCCATTCACTGCTTCTTTACTTTATTTATAGTATATTTTAGAAGAAAACTACAAACGGTTATTATTTTTTTTTGTATCCGACTTGAGCTTCACGTCCGCTGCAACACGTTCGTAACCGAAGAGGAACGTGCATACGGTAGCAGCGTCAAGATTTCCGTTTGTAATTTAAGACATTCATAATTTTTTAACCATTAAAGCGATTGATCTGAAAATTTTCAGAAAACTTCTTTGAAGCTCAATAAACAACTTTGCCACTGAAAGTTTTTCGTTGCTTGAAATTCGCTCGATAAACGAAGCGCTTGAAGATTAAAATTCATGATTTTTGCAAAGCCTTACAAAAAAATTAACAACTTTTTTGTTTATTAAAATATTTATGTTTCTCTTCCTCAGCTAGTTTTAAAAGACTTAAAAATGTAATTTAGTATAAATTATATTGAAAAATTTTGGAAATTGACTGAGTTAGAGCTAGTTAAAGTGAAAAAAGATTGAAATTTTTTTTTTTTTAAATCTATTTTTTACCAATTTATTCTACAAGAATCAGTTCTTAAAATCGAAATTCGAACGATTTTAAACATTTACTTTCTGGACAATAAGTCTCATCCTGATTCCACGCGTATCCCCTTTTATATTTTATATGTTCGTACTTTCTATGGTACATTTAATTAACCAAATCAAAGTAATAAATGTTAAGACTCCTCTGTTAAATTAAAGATTAAATATTGGTTCCATTTCAATACTTATTATTACCTGATATTTTTTACGCATTAAAAATGAAATTTAATTTAATTATTACGAAAATGATAAGAATCTTCTCGAAAATATGCTTATCTTATCGTAGAGCGTAAACATAGTGAAATTTCCTCTCGCTAAAGAGACCTGCTATAATGTATCTGATAGACAAAATGAATGGTAAAATCTCGAAAAAAATGTTCTCGTTTGGTATTTATTAATGAAAGACTTTATTACGTAAATAAAGTGAAAAATATTCAGCGCAGAATTAAAATTGGTATTTGGGTTAAGGAAAAGTAACTTTATTATCGAATATCATTCAAAAGTTGTACTTACAGAACAGATGAAAAATGACAATTTTTCATTATTTTCATTGCAATTTTTAAGTTTAAATAATTATTTTTGAAACCCAAATGTTACCCCCTTTTTACTTTTTGATCCTGTTATATGATAAATTTCACATTATTATCGACATTTGAGATGTTTTCCATATTTTTGGATATGAATATCTCTTGAAGGGATAAAAATTTCTCAAAAATTGCTTTTTTGAGGTTTAGCATTTGGTTAGGAGTAAGCTGAAGTTGGTGGTCTTTATTCAAAATCACTTGAGATTTTTGAGTACTTGGTTGATTTAATTTTTAAATTTTCAAAGCTTAAAAATGCTGAAATTTGTGAATAAGTTATTTACGATGTAATCAGTAAGTTTACGATTAATGTCATTTTAAAAATTTTGAAATTATTAAATTTTTTCGAAATTAAAATTGAGAAGTACCGAGTAATCAAATCTGTAATATCAGGGTTGCTACAAAATCCGAATTTCGAAATGCCAGGACTTTCCACGACTTCTTCTTATAAAAAAATCTTCGACCAAGGTTAAAAACTTTTATTTCTAAATGTATTTTAAACACTTTTACTGCCAACAATTGTTCAGAATATTATCAGTAGTCATCGACAAATTGCGTCAGACATACATATGCATATTTACAAGCAAATAGTCGAGTTTTGAACTCAGGAAGATCTGTTTTGAACTAAAAATGGAAGTTACATTTTGAGTTCAAATAATTCATTTTTCAACAAATTTTTACAAAATATTTAAATTTTTCACTAATGGGATGAATCTTTGATAAAAAAAGAATTCTCAACAAAAAGAATAATGGTTGATATTTCCATTAAAAAATATTTTATTTCTTATTCAAAAATGGTTGAATTAAAGCAAAAAATATTAATTTTCAACATATTATATAAAACGTTATACAAAATAGAATCATTTTTAAACCAAAAAGAGAAAATTTCAACAAAAGAGTTGAGTTTTATACCAAAAAATATTTATTGTTTAATACACAAAAAATTACACGAAATAATTTATTAAAATGTATTTAAGTAAATTTTCGATTCTTAAAATATATAACATGTAAAATATTATCATATTTTAAAGTAACACCCCTGCAAAATATTTTTCTTTTAGATGAAGTTATCCCCCTCTCTAAATTAGAATAATTGATAAATGGGCCAATGAATCATATCAGTAAGAATTCTAAATAACTTATTAATTAAATATTAGAATTATCATTAATTATTAATAATTTTTTAATTCTTATAACTATCAATACTCTTTAATAAAATTAATTCTCATACATTCACAAATTAATTTATCTTTGAAACGAATAGTTGAACTTTAACCAAAAAAGATAAATTCTCAATAAACAGTGTAATAGTTCACATTTTATCCCAAAAAAATTAATTTTAAACAAGAGTCAAATTTCCAACCAAGAAGACTATTTTTCTACCAAAATCAGTTTATGTTGCACCAATTGCATAAATTTTCAGCCAAATAGTTGGATTTTAAAACTAAGAAATGTTCAAATATTTGAATTTTCTATTAAATTGTACAATTTTCAAGCCAAAAAATAAATTTTCTACAAGACAGTTAAATTATGTACAAAGTTGAACCTTCAACCCGAAAATATGAATTTTGAACTAAAAAACGAAATTTCAAAAAATAAATTCAATTTTAAACAAAATACATTAATTTGTAACCAAGTAACATAACATAGTTGAATTTTCAACCAAGCAGAATCATTTTCTTCCAAAAAAGAGCATGCTTACTTAAGCTAATGCCCCTAGATTTGTTAAAACCCACAGATAATTCGTTTTTTTTAAAATTATATTTAGAGGTTTCACAAAATCCATGCAGTTTAACATGTATGTCCTATAATAAAAAAGGGCATTTTTAACCATTGTTTGCTGAATCATGAATATCAAGTAAATCGAGTTAAAACTCAACGTATCTCTTCACAATTAAACATATAGAGGACAATATCTGGAATTACCCCATGAAAACCCCATAAGTGAAAAATTCGATTTTTAAATTATTATTGTTTTAAGCAATTTTCTTTTAGTATAGAGTTAGAAAGACACTATTTTTTTGATTATTTAATCTGTTTTTAATTTTTTCAATTAATTGAGGTAATAATAATTTCTAATTAACAAGCATATTTTTTTAAACAGTTTATTATTACTTTGAAAACTTTGCTATTCGAATAATTCTAGAAAGTTTCATTTTTTGGAAATTTACCACCTTTTTCCCACTTTTTAATTGGATTGAGATAAAAATTGATGCAATTTAATAATCAAAACTGTCGAAATAAATATATATTGTCTATAACTATCTTCTCCTATAGTAATGATAGATAGTCAGGGTTTTTTCTAAATTATTTACACTTTATTCTTCTTTTACTCAGGGAGACAATAATTATTGCAAGTTAAGAAACATACTTGTTTAAATAATTTATAATTATTTATAACTAACTTTTCTCAGAATCATTCTAGAAATTGGCAGGTTTTTCTAAAATATTCAGCTTTTCTTTGACTTTTCAATTAAAAAAAAATAATAAATATTATTATTAACATTATTTCAAACAAAATCTAAAGCACAGTTGAGAATTGCAGATAAAATCGTAACCTTCCAGCAATAATATAAATAGAAGATAGTTATGAATAAAGCAAATAGTTTAAACAAATAGTTTTGTCACATTTCATTAATTCTTACCTCGCTCTGAGTGAAAAGACGGCAAAGAGCTGAATATTTCAGAAAAAAAACAACTATTTATTATTATTCAAAAAAAATATTATTAAAAGTAATAATAAATTCTTTAAAAAATTATTGCATTAATTTTGAATTAATTATTTCTCCACTCTAATGGAAAAGGTAAAAAAAGTTGAAAAATTCTGAAATAACCACAACTTTCCATGTTCTAAGAGAAACTTATTAAAAACAATAATTATTTGTATAAAGAATTTCGCTAAACATCAAATTATCAGTTAAAAGTTATATTTTATTTATTGAAAACAACTTGTATTTAAAACCCACAAAAAAATCATTCCTATTATTTGATTTTGATTTTGATTTTGATTTTATGGCTAATTGTGAAGCCAAATATTGAGTTTAAACTCGACTCAACTGATACAGGTGTATTAAGCTGACGTAACCACATCTTCGAATTAAGTTGAAACCTATTTCATAATTAAGGGCTCATGTAGGGCTAATTGAATGCCCTAATGCTGAATTTAATGCTCCACTATTTTTTAAAAAAAACCGTGGGTTACGCTAGCTTAACGTTAAGGTGACGGAACCCCATGTGAAATAAACGTTCAATCCAGTTCTATCCTATCACATAATTAAGGGCTCATTTAAGGCTCTTGAAATGCCCCAATGCCGAATTTAATGCTCCACTATTTTTTTAAAAAACCGTGGGTTACGCTAGCTTAACGTTAAGCTGACGGAACCCCA
>JAAAKG020138332.1:0-12658 GCA_010014905.2 Druon quercuslanigerum
GCCCGATCCTATCATCAATCCAATTTTCTTGGATGTCTGAGGCAAGGGAGGCAGAAGTTGCAATACAATATTTAATGGCAAAACTTTTTTTTTTAAATGCGCATTTTTTATCAAGTCAATAATACTACGTCTCTTTTTATTTGAATGCATGTTATTAATTGTAATAATATACATTTATGAAAGTGATATACAATTTGAGGAACAAATTCGAGTGCGAATCATGAGGTACGTGATGAGAATGTGTTCGATAAAGCCGAAGGAGCTTTAACAAAAGAGAAGTCACTATCACCAAATTACAATTGTCGATAATTCGACATTTAGTTAAAAAAAAAATCTGTGGGACTATACAAAGACCGAGGGCGGACCGCATGGTAAATACATTATCGAGCGCGAAGCGTGAGAACTAACAGTCGCGTGCCCCAGGCGCGCTCCAACTTGCGAGCAAAACGAGCCGCGCGCGTTGAGAATGTGCCCGCGAAGTAAGCGGATCTTTAAAAAAAATGCAGAGTTACAGAATTTACAAAATTTTGAAAAACAAACGAAAATAAACATTTTAAGCCAAACAACGCATTATATAAAAAAGTCCAAACAAATGAAAAGTTGGTTTTTGCACACGCTGCAAGATTATCATAATAATTTTTTAATTTTTTTAGAAAATTGAATGTTCAAATTTTGGTCGCAGAAAAAATAATGAAAAATCAGAAGAAAATTTCGCCGGCAAACTATTTAAGATGCGAGAAAAGATAAAATGGCAAAAATCGTTCCCAGAAAAAGGAGCTACGAATTTGTTTTTTATCTCTTTATGATTGTAAAGATTATTAAAAACAGTTGTTCATCACAAAAAGATCTACGAATTTGTTATAAACTTTTGTTATAAGAATGCATCAGAAATAAAAAAATGAAGTTTTCGGAAAAGTGACGCCAGATACAATAACTTTTTATTTAACAAAATTTTTCGGCTAAATTGTTTCTACAAATTTTCTGAAAACTACTTTACGCTAGGATGCGTATTTTTGGTTTGAATCGTCAAAATAACATTGTAAATTAATAAATTATATTAATGGGAAAACGACACAAGTTGCGGTAAAACTTTTAATAAAATAATTGTTTTTGTAATGGAATGCGCACTTTTTTAATTATATAAATCAGGATGAAAATACTTTTGTTTCAATACCATTTCATATTATGAATTTTAATAATTTAAATTAATTGAAAAAATATCCATTTTCAAGCCTGGAATATACATCTCAGGTCGAGCTACATAAATAAATATAATATAGATTTGATATAATATTTTTTAACATACGAGCTCTAGCTATTAATTAACGAGACTGCGCACCTAGAGGGCGCCCTAGAGGGGTGGGGAAAAAAACGAGTAGTGCGTTGGGTATCTAATAATCTGCTCTATTTACGTACGAAAACACGTTTTCGTCACTATTATAGTATTTGTGCAGTAGCGGTTTGAAACGCTACTGAACTGCTACTACTGCACTGCGTGCACTACACGCGGTTTTCTCGTGCCGAAAACCATGTGTGGCTAAAAACAGGAGCAACGTATCAATCTCAAATTTCTCGTTAAATTGAAAAATACTTCGACTGAGTGCTATAAATTGTTGCAAGAGGCCTATTGGGATAATTCTCTATCTCGTGCGCGTGTTTTTGAGTGGTGAAAGCGTTTCAGTGAGGGCCGAGAAAGCACTGAAGATGACCAGCGCCCAGGTCGCCCTGTCACTGTTTCAAGTCCGGAAACAGTGACCAAAATCAACCAAATTGTGCGTGCAGATTGTCGAATGAGCATGCGGATGATTGCCGAGGCTGTAAACGCCGATATTGAAATGGATAGAAAAATTTTACACGAGGAATTACACATGACAAAAGTCTGTGCGAAGTTGGTGCCAAAAAACCTTACTCCTGGCCAAAAGCTATTGCGTCAACAGGTCTGCTGAGGTTTCCTTGAAAGGTTAGAAGAAGATCCCGGACTGATGAAAGATATTATTACTTACGACGAAACGTGGATTTTTCAATGCGATGTTAAAACAAAGCGACATTCGATGCATTAAAAGACGCCCGAATCGCCCATAATGTAAAAAGCAAAGATGTCCAAATCAAAATTCAAGGCAATGTTGATCGTTTTTTTTTCGACATTAGCGGTATCGTGATGACTCAATGGGTTCCAGAGGGTCAGACTGTCAACCAGACTTAATATTTGTCAGTTTTGGCAACACTGCGAGAACGAGTTCGTAAGAAAAGGCCCGAGTTGTGGAAGAACAACTCGTGGCTTTTGCACCAGGACAACGCATCTGTCCATAACGCGCTATCTGTAAAGCGGTATTAAGCCGATAAACGCAATTCAGTGCTCGAGCACGCGCCGTACTCGTCAGATTTGGCTTCGTGCGACTTTTTTTGGTTCCGAAGATTAAATCTGCTTTGAAAAGGACCCGATTGGAGTCGATGGAAGCGGTAAAGCAAAAAACGGCAGAGCTCCTAAAGGCCCTCACCAAAGAAGACTTCCAGAACTGCTTCGATCAATGGAAAACCCCTATGGAAATGTGTGGGGCAAGGAGAGGGGAATATATTGAAGGGGAGCATTCGAATGTTGAGTAATTTTTATAATAAAACCCTTTTTCGTAACCAGTCTCGTTATTTAATAGCCAGACCTCGTAATGTATAAAATTTCGGATGTTGGACAAGAATCGAGTGCGAAACATGATATATGTGATGTGAATGTGTTCGTTAAAGTTGAAGAAGCTTTAATAAAAGAGAATTCACAATAATTTATTGACAGCTGTCGATGCTTTAACTTTTAATTTTGAAAGGTCTGTGTTCAAATTTTGGGAAAAATATAAAAATCGAGCGCGTAGTGCGAGGCAAATGCATTTACGAGCGCGAAGTGTGAGAATCAACAGTGGAGTGCCCTAGGTGCGTTCAAACTTGGAAGCAAAGCGAGCCACGCGCGATGAGAATGTGCACACGCAGCGGGCAGATTTTTTTCTTATTCTTTTCTTTTTTCTTCTTGCTACTTCTTTCTACCTCCTCAAATATATTTTGCAACCCTACTCAGACTGGCTTTAACTCAGCGGAAAAGTATCATCATAATTTTCTCCTAGCATTCGACCGTGAAAACTTTACTTTCAGCACTCTTCCTCGATTTTTCCAAGAGTTTGCACTGGAATAAGATCCTTATGAAATTTCTAGTACCATAAATAATCCGGAAAAGTTTGTCAGTTCCTCATCGAGATTTTTATGACTTTGCTCCAAGTTTTTTCACTGTCTATGGAAATCACAAATTTCAACGGAAACGACAAACCTACATTTTTCCCGTTTTCTAGTCTATTAAAACAAATCACTGGAAAAGAGGTGTGAACTTTACTTCATAAAAGGTTTTGAAAAGTCAGAAATACGTATTTCGAATTAGTTTTTTATTGTGTGTGTGTCCCTTTTAAAGTAGCGACACATGCAAATAGTGCCTTCTGAATAATCTGATTTACAAAGTCACTCGCACTCGCATTTTCGAGATTGAAATTCCGGGCGTGTACACCATTAAAGCGAAAAATGCATTACAAAAGTACTTTTAAATTCATTTATGTATGACAATTTATGTAAATAATATAATTTCGTAATAAATCAAATACGCCGCTCACGATTTAAGTTATATTATTTCATTGATCATATATGATGTATAATTGACAAAATTAGTTTATTGCCACAAAAGTAAATTTTTGCATGAATATTACATGCATTACCTAATGTATTTTATAGCCAAATGTAGATTACAATTTCATGGAATTCGATTTCGAAATTTCTAATGCATATAAATGCAAGTCCCAGACATTATGTCAAATCCATTTTAGTCAATAGAAAGAGTTCCAGGAATTATGATACATTTAGAGATTATAAAAGACATAGAGATTTTATGGAGCTTCGAGGGTTATAAAAATGGAAAGAATTTTGAGAAATATAAGTTTGAAATTACTTAAGGAAATTCTACACTATCGACGAATAGTATTGCATTGGCCGTATTACAAAAGCAATTTAAAATTTAACCAAGTAGTTGAATTTTTCACAAAAAATGAGAATTCTCAACAAAAAATGTAATAGTTGATAATTTAATAAAAAAATTTTATTTTAATTAAAAAATAGTTGATATAAATAAAAAAAGAGGAAATATCAAAAAATTACTTGAGTTTCCAACCAAATAGTTCAATTTTTATGATAAAGAAGATCATTAAAAAAAAGAATATTTAAATTTGCATAAAAAATTACTTTTCTGTTGAAGCTGCAAACAAATTTTTAAATTTGCAGTTAAAAAAAATTAGTTTTTAACCAAAAAGTCTGCCCGTATCGCGGGCAAACGAATACTTGAATAAAACATTATCAAAAAGATTTTTTTTTTAAATCGCAGTATTTTTATACCTATCAAAAAGTGATGCATAAAAAAATTGTAGCTCTCTTTCGGATAAGCAATTTTTTTTTAAATAATTTTTGTTGCAACTTTTGTTGTTTCTCCACAAATGTTTTATTTTTTTTATATTCAAAGTCATTTTTCATAAATAAAACAAAAAGTACCCGTTCTATCAAGAAGTGATTAATAAACAATTAGTAGATCTCTTTTGGGATCACAATTTTTATTAGTTCATCTTTTTTTGTATCCTGCATAGTTTGGCCACAAAATGGCATTTTTCATTTTTCATGGTTTTTTTATCAACATTTGAATTTTAGATTTTCCAAAAACAAGTAAAAAGTTTTTATAAAAATCTTGAGAGCTTTTTAAAAAGCAATGTTTTTCTTTTCTTGATTTTTTTATATCTTGCGTTTTTTGGCTTAAAATTCTGATTTCCAATGAACTAAAAAAATTTTGAAAATGCTATAACTCTGAGAATATTCCTTTGCTCAAATTCAGTCATTAGGATACATTGTTTGGCTTTCGAAGTATTATTAATGGTTGCCCAAAGGATTATAAATATAAAAAAATTGTGCAGATCCGTTAAAAAACATTGCTGTAAAATTTCGGACAATTCTAATACCTTCTCTATCATAGATGATGACAATGTAAAAAATAATTTCCAACGAAGTTGTTGAAGCTTTTGTTTAAAAAGGTGAACTTTCAACAAAAACTTGAATTGTTATTATATCAACAAAAAATTTTCATTTCTATTAAAAAAATCAAATTTAACCAAAGCAGACAAATCTTTAAAGAAGCCGATGAGTTTTCAACCCAGAAGATTCATTTTCTACAAAAATAGACACAGTTTGGTAGAAAATACATACATTTTCAACCAAACAGTGGAATTTTCAACTATAAATGATCCATTTTCTTTCAAAAATGATAAAATGTAAACTTTGAGATGTAAAAACCAATTTTTTAAACGTAAAGATGAATTTTCGACAAATCACATACATTTATGATCAAATAGTTGGATTTTTAATATAATAGTTGAAGATTCAAAAATAAGTGACAAATTTTCGATAAAACTAGAACCTCGTCCGCGCGCAATAATTATTTTAGATGCATTTAATTATGCATTTATTTATTTATTTTATTTGAAAACGAAGTTCAATAAAATACCATGAAATTAATTTTTATTTTTAAAACTTTTATTTAAACACAACTTCGCATCGGTAGCTTCTCACAATGCAGATTAGCAACTCTAAACATTATCATACAACAATACAATTTAATGATGATAATTTTTTGTATACTGGTCTAGAATCAATTTATTTTACTATTAATTTTTTTACTTCATAAAAGTAAAAATAAATAATAGATTTATCTGGTAAAAAAACCTTAACATCAAAAATAAAGATAAACTTATATGTTTCAACAATTAAAAATCTTAAAAGTATAAGGAAATCTGAAAGCACTTGGCTCGAATCCCAGCGAAACTAAAGAGCATTTTTGTCACATTTTTAAAAATCATTATAAAAAATATTTACTCCAGATCAATAGACAAAACATTAACAAAAAAATTATTAGGATATTTACCAGTTCAAAAAGCCTTAACCCTTAAACTGCCAAAACGCCACTACCGGTACACTGCTCTTCGAAGGCCAATACCTAAGACTATTCGACACTAGAAAAAATTGAGATACATATATTTTCATTGCTTAAGATTTCCTCTTCCCGATGATGCCAATTAAATTCCTCAACAAATTTATTTATCATTCCAAAATAAAGTTTAAACAAAAAAAAATGTTATTTTTCGTGCCTATTTTTTTTTTTGATCCATTTTTCAAAGTTTTTCGAGTCTGTTATTATTCTGGGACCCCACTAACCAAAAGAATAAATGTCATAACTTTTCGAATCCATGATTCAAAGATCGATTTTTCGTTTTAGTATTTTCAAAATGGCGTCTTAATGGCAAAATTTTTGTGAGTTCTTGTAATCAGCCAAGGAATACGCCTGAATTTTTCCAAATCGTTTTGAGCAAAACTTTGAATTTTGCAAAAATTTTTTATATGCAAAATTCAAAAAAGAGCTCAAAACGCTTCGGGAAAATTCAGGCTTATTCGTTGGCTAATTACAAGAACTTTTTACTTTAGAATTTTTTTTAAAAATAGCATCGTTTATTGTAAAAAAATTCATGTATGTTTTCAGAAAAATGTTGCCATTAAGACGTCATCTTGAAAATACTAAAACAAAAAAAAATCGATCTTTGAACCATGGATTCTTAAAGTTTAGAAATTTATTCCACCGGTTAGTGGGGTCTCAGAATAATTAAAGACTCGAAAAACTTTGAAAAATGGATCACAAAAAATAAGCACGAAAAATCACGTTTTTTTTGTTTAAAATGCATTTTGAAATAATAAATAAATTTTTTGAGGAATTTCATTGCCACCATCGGTAAGAGGAGATCTTAAGCATTGCAAATATATGTATGTAAATTTTTACTAGTGTCGAACAGTCTTAGTTATTGGCCGTCGAAGAGCAGTGTACCGGTCGTGGTGTTTTGGCAGTTTTATCTTTTCCGTCATACATTTTTCAGGGTAACAAGTTTTCATGAGAATTGGTACATAGCGGTTTTTGGGGTCGCTGATTATGAATATGAACTCAGATTTTGAAAATTCAAAATGGCGGGTCCAATATGGTGGCTAACATTTGGAATATATTTGGATTTTTTCTGAAAATTGGTGTACGGGGGGTTTTGGGATCACTGGTCAGGAATCTGGACTCAGATTTAGAAAATTTAAAATGGTGGATCCAATATGGCGACCTAAATTTGGAATATTTTTGGATGTTTTTTGAGAATTGGTATACAGGGGCTTTTTTGGGGTGGCTAATCACGAATTCGAACTCAGATTTTGAAAATTTAGAATGGCGGATCCAATACGGCGGCCAAAATATGGAATTTTATTTAAAATTGGTATACAGAGGTTTTTGGTATTTCTGATCACGAATCTAAACTTAGATTTTGAACATTCAAAATGGCGGGCCAAACTTAAAAATATTTCTGAATTGTTTTTTGAAAGTTGACATAGGCAGGGGGTCGCTGATCTTGAATTTGTATTCAAAATGACAAATATTTAGAATATTGAGGTTTAAAAAAATATACACCTATTCACCTGAAACATGGACTAAATAGTCTAGAAATTTTTTTAAAACAATTTTCTCATTGCGTGGAAAAATCAGAAACTGCTTGTTTTGCAAAGTCCAATCATCTTTTCCATAAAGTCTGAAATACTAATTTTTTTTTTTAATTCAGAAAACTTTTTTATTTTGGTCGCCATATTGGATCCGTCATTTTGTATTTTCGAGGTCTGATTTCAGATTCACGATCAGCGACCCTGAAAATCTCTGTTTACCAATTTTTAGAAAAAAATCCAACAATATTCCATGTTTCGGGCGCCATCTTGGATTCGCCATTTTGAATTTCCCAAATCTGAGTTCATATTCATGATCACTGACCCCAAAAACCCCTGTATACCAATCTTCAGATAAAATCCAAAAATATTTCCCATTTTGGCAGCCATATTGGATCCGCCATTTTGAATATACAAAATCTAAATCCAGATTCGTAGTCAGCGACCCCAAAAACCCTTATGTACCCATTTTCATAAGGATATAATGAAAAGTTTTTTCAATAATGAATTTTTTCAACAAAAACGGCTTTTTTCATCTTTGTTTATAAGTATTAACAAAATATTTAAAAAATTTAGACCCTTCGCACATAAATTTCAATTTTCTATCATCCTGCGAGCATGAAATTAAAAACAACCTGTGTAAAATCGAATAAAAACTACTCTGAAATCGCAACAAATGATATGAAAAAAAGGTGGGAATACGGTATTACCACCATGCCGCAAAGGGTTAAGGTTAATATTGAAAGTCAATTTTCATACAACTTTCAAAAAATACTCTAAAATTTCAGCGCATAAATATTTGTATATAAATACATAGTAAATGATCTCGACACGAGAGGAGTCCAGTTGTCTAAACCATTTCGAGCGCGCGAAGTACTCAGATGGATCACCATCTGCGACTTACGACTGGGTTGTGTATTCACTACGTTTTAACTGAAGTCGAGCTGGAGGTTTGACGCCGATGTTAAATGCATGCATTCCATGGGTACGTTCGAAGGTTTGCTTTCAAACTCGAGTGTCGTAAACTCGGCTGAGCTCAGGAGGACGTTTTTTATGGTTTTATGCAGTTTTCCTTTCCTCTTGCAAAATTTCGAGGCAAATGTGAGCACTTCTATTAAAGTCTCATACAGTCGCGGGTTATTACTGGTTGTGATCAAAATCATGCAGTGATGGCCGATGCAACGAGGATGGCCCATGTATAGACCTCGATTTTACCAGGGGTTTCAAAATGAAAATTCATAGTACAATAGGTGATAATAACCGGTTATATGTTCCATTGAGTGCTAAATTACAGTAAAACATACGAAAAAAATATATTTGAAGGAAAAAATTATTCCAGAAAATCTTTACAAAGCAAAATATCATTCAATTAAAGAGATTATTAACGCAGTAGAAGAAATTAACAAAAATAAGAAGGACTAAAATTAATGAAACTAAAAATGTTAATCATTATAAAATTGGTATGGATTTTCAATTTTTATTAAATATATAGTGGATATATTTTCTTATAAAAACGAGTTTGTTTATAATGTTCAAATAATTTGGATTTCAATATCTTAGTTTAGATAGAAAAGTTATACTTATTAGTAAAAGGGGTTACAGCTGCATGTATGTTTTTATGTAAGCTAACAAATAGCCAAACTCTGTTTTAACGCATTAATGAACATTATTTTATTAATTAATCATTATTGTTAATTTGCAAAATTTCATACGAGAAAGTTACAAACTCTTAATTTACTTATGACAATTATTTAAATGATTATTAAACTTTGGAAATTTACAAATCAAAATAGAAAAAATAATCTGAGATATTTCTACTTAATTATGTAAAAAAGTGACATACAAAAGATTAATCGGAAAGAAAGTCTTAGTTGACTCCGTATAAAATGGTGTCTATTACTTGAAAAATAGCTAAACTCTAAATATGTTTATGGAACTTGTTTAAATAATTAATAATTATAGTAAATAAACAAAGAGACATAGGCAATAAGACTTATTAAAAATATATACTTTGTTGCTCATGCATTAGAATTGTGCCTATTACTTTAAAAATATACAAATTTTAAATATGTTCATGACAATTGTTTAAATGATGAATAATTAACATAAATTTGTAGAGTATCGTAAGAAAAATTCAACAATTTTTTCATAAAAGGTGTTTAAATAATTAAAAATAGTTGGGAATTTGCTAAGTGTCGTAGTAAAACGTGATTGCAAACACATGCTTTGCTAATTTTGTAAAAAATGTAGGTTATTCGTTGAAAAATAGTCAAAATCTGAATTTGTTTATGAAAAATGTTTAAATAATTAATAATCCTCTATATTTACACAGCGAAATAGAAAATAGTAATCGAAAAGACATCCTTAGTTAACTCCGTAAATTAATTCTGTGCGTAAATTCCTTGAAAAATAGCCAAAAACTGAATATGTTTATAAGAATTTTTAAATAATTAATAATCATTGGAAAATAACGTAGAAAGTATTCATTGGAAATATATTTTTTGTTGATTCCGTCAACAAATTGCGCCTATTTGTTAAAAAATGACCAAAATCAAAAAATTTTCAAATTTACAAATTCACAAATTACAAAAAAATTTAAATTTACAAAGCGAGCAAACAAAATGTGCCTTATTCTTGTCAAAAAGTCGTGTGAAAAATAATGTGAGTTGACTCTGTTTTATTTAAAGATGAATAAGTTAGGAAAAAACACATGTTTTAAATTCTCTGAATTTCTTTAAATTCCAAAGATAACTAAAATTTTAATATTTTATAAAAAAAATGACACAGGACGAATTTATAATTTCAATTTTTAAGGAGTGAAATCATAGTTGCAATTATAAGTACTTTATATTCTTTGAAAATGTAAATGAAATTAAAATAAAATAAATTTTTAAATACTTACAATTTGCATTGTTTATTATTCTAATAACAAAATTATTTTCAAACAAAGTGAGGCTAAATAATTTTAAAAGGATACATTAGGATATGAGCCAAAATGTTAATTAAAGTTGTAATTTTTTGTTTAAAAATAATTATCCCAGGATAAAATCATATTTTTAAATGCTTGAGATGTCACAAATAGTTTACATTTGAAAGAATTTATAGTCGTCGAAAATGTAACTAAAATAAAAATTATTTCTAATATTCCTAGTTTTCCATTATTAATAGTTATAACAGAAAAATTTATTTGAAATTGTACACTTTTTTTGAATTTGGTTGAAAGCTATCGAAAGTGATCGTGAAAGTGAATGAAAATTTTTTTAACAAAAATGAGGCTCTAGAGAATTTTTTACAATCGCAGTAACTTATCAGAATAATTCTTCTCATCGGTAATGTAAACCGATGCGATAATCGTTGCGAATCGACGGCAAACATTAAATTACTTCATATGTTCTATTTGTATTTGTTAACCGCCTGTGAGGGTTGACAGTTGAGACTCTTGTATTTAGAAAGGACCTAACTCGAAGGACCTATTATCACAGCGATAATTGTTGATTATTTTAAAAATATAGTCTTTCAGTTTGAGAACGAGGTCTTCACGACAGACTCTGTCGCAGGCTTTTTCCATAAGAAAGACAGTATAATATTTGGCATGCCTTCCAGACCAGGCGCTTTTTTGGCTCTTGTTGTCTTTCCCCTTAATTTACCTTTAAGTTTTTAAAATTTAATTTGTTTAACTATAGGTTTTAGAAAAGTATTTTTTGTTTTTTGGATAATTCTTTTTTACGCATTTCTGTGGCTTATTTCGTTGTGGATAAGTTTTCAGGAAGAGCGTTTCTAAATGTAAGAAGTTTCTGGGTTGGAAATTATATCTATGGATATATCTAGTATCTTAGTTAGTTTAAACTTTATTTTCTGCTTCTGTTTTATTCAGGGTGGAGTTTATTACGGATTTTTTGATAAGTTAGAAATCTCTAAAGGCAGGGAGGCTCTATGCATATAAGATCATTACTAAAGAAAATTATGACAGGTTTGTGGTCTGAAGTTAGTTCATCTAGTAGATAAATTATTTGCAGGTTTGTTAAATATTTAAGAATGGCTAAGTCTGCTATGCTTGGTCGGGCTGTTGTATTATGTAGGTGGAAAGTGAAATTATCCGCGAACTCTAAAGAAGAAGGATGTTCATCAATAAAGTTTTAAATTATGCAACCATTTTTATTGCTACTACAAAATTAAAAGTAACTCATAATCATCCTTAAAGTATCTAATAAATAAAAGTATCTAGTTTAAGTTTTTTTTTAATTAAAACAAAACAGATATTTCCCTTATAACTCCATTTATTTTGACGTTTCGGCATCACTGCGTGCCTTTTTCAAAATTATCTAAATAAATTGATAAAATGTATAATACAATAATAATTTTTATTGTTGCTAATTTAAATATGTATAAATAAGAAAATAAAAACAAAATACCTTCATTAGATTAGTTTTTAGAGAAAACCAAGCAATCCATTTTTGGACTCAATCTATATCTATCATTGTCCTTTATTTTTAATAAATGGTTATCTAAATTATTGTTGTTCTTGAAATAAACGTTTATATGAAATTTTTGTAATGAACGATGCAAACGTTCTGAAAGACCTTGTACATACGGTAAAGTAACTTTTAAATCAAATTTATTGTGAGCATTACTCCTTTTGTTTTTATTGTTAGCGCTGTTATAAATTTCATGAACGCATTCTCTAATAATTTCATTATTCAAAGGAAGAGGATAGTTGTTATATAATAATGTTGTTTTTAATTGATTTAGGTTTTCTTTTCTAAATTGAATGTCACTTAATTTGACACATCTATCTACTAAACCTTTTAATAAACTGATTTTGTGACAAAATAAATTGTGTGAATTAAAATTAATATATCACCTAGACTAATATGGTTTTTTAAAGAAATTTGTTAGTAAATCACCATTTAGAACTTTAATTATTTATAAATCGAGGTAGTTTATAACGTTATCTATTTCAACTTCGTTGGTGAATTTAATACATTCCTTTATGCTATTGAACCCATTTACAAAAAGATCAATTTTATCAGAAGGAACAATTGCTATGATATCATCAACATATCTCTTATATAGGACAGGT
>JAAAKG020138334.1:0-12657 GCA_010014905.2 Druon quercuslanigerum
CAATTTTACTTTTAGAAAATTCAGTGAAGATCGAGTGGCCCCTTGCATAGATTTCCCAGTAACTCTCAACTACTACTATGACACATAACAAAGTTTTAACGAGTTTTCGCTATTTTTTGCAAGCCTATTTTTTTCATAGCTTGTTCCGTTTGTCCAAAACATTATTATTTTTTTAATGTTATTTTTTACGAATGAAAATAAAAAAAATATGCATCCTATCGAAAAGCGATTAATGACAAATTTGTAGAGCTTTCCAGGGTGCCCTATTTTTTTTATAAAACCACTGGCAGCATTAGCTTCTCCAGATAAAATGCTACGAGAAACAATCACTTTCATTAATTAAAAATTAATTTTTGCCTGTCATAACTGAAATCGAAAGAAAGGAAAATGTGTAGCGTACTTTAATGAACAAAAGTTGCTATGAAAAATACTTATTGATTTGAAAGATGTCGTATTATAAAATTTTGGTAGTGTTTGAACATGAGAAATATATAAAACAAGGCTAATATAAAAAAAGTAAAGTTTAAGTAGGATGAAGTACTATTTTTGCGTTCATGATGCTGGTCAGAAAGGGTTAAGAAATAAACGTTTTTCTTCTCTTGACTTTTTTCATAGCATGCGTTGTTTGACTTAAAATGCTTATTTTTATGTTTTTTTTTGTTTTTAAAATGAGAGAACTTTGATAATTTTAATTTTATCTCAGAAAGTCATAAGAATAAATTGTTCGAGCTTCGAGTACTAAAGATATTCGTGCATAGAGTTTTTACATCTGAAACAAGTCTCACATATTTTGAAAATGCGCTCACTTTTTGAATTTTTATCCAAAATAGATGGTTGACGAACTTGTTCTTTCTTTTTACATCTTCAAAAAGTGTGTCAAAGCAGAATCCTCAAGAGGTCTCAAAAGGTGGATATTTAATGAAAACCGGCAAAGTGAAATTTGACAAAAAACCAATACTTTCTCACTAGGATGAGATTGTAAAAATAAATAGAAGTAGCTACGCGAAAAACTTTTCATTTTGTGTCAATAATAATATATACTGTCAATACATAAAGACGATTGGGAAAATAGTTTTATAACAAAAAAAGTAGAGTTCATCTAAGATGAAGTAAAAAATTAAGTGGGGCTACCCTTCCCCCAAATATATAGAAAATGGCAAAGTAAGTCTAAAATTGAACAATAAATTCAAAGAAATTTTCACCGGAAAAAATTCTTTCATAAGCTTAAAAATCCTCCCGGTATTAATTTTTTTTTAAAGTCTCACTTTATTTAAATTATTTTAACTTAAAGATCAATCACATACACGTGCAGTATACACAGGCTGCACTTTGGATAGGTTATACTTTACACTATTGTTTGTCTGGGACGACAGAAAATACAGGCTTGTTCCGAAAAAGTAAAGAACTGAACTTGGTGAGTGTTCACTATAAAGTATAATCTAACCAAAGTGCAGCCTATATATTCTGTAAGTGTAGATGAATGATTTTCGGGTTATAAGCAGGTAAAAGTGCTGTTTGGCAAAAAACATCAAATTAATTTTTGTCTTAAGTCCAAAAGATATTTTTTGTAAGTTTTTCTTCTATAGAAATCAATAATGATTTTTATACACAAAACTGTACAATAAAACCTTAAGAACCCTATCTTTAAAGGGGCTGTTCCACTTCCTTAAAATGTTTCTTCTAAAGTGGTTAATCTGGTTTATGTATTTTGGGGAGACCATAAATTCTCGCGAGATATAAATTAGTTGTTATGTAGTCTTTTCTAGCAATATTATGATTGAGAAACTTCCTCATCATCCAACCATTAATCTGATTGAACGCCTTGCTGTGTACTTACCTTGAAGATCATATGAGGTTAGAATTGCACTGAAGTCGTTGAGAAGTATTGGCTCATAATCGTTATAATCAATCAAAATTGTGACATTTTGTTTATCATGCCTAGTTATCCTAATATCTTTATTAAAGGTAATAAGAAATTAGAAAAATTAAAAGATTCCGGAACATATAATTTCATTCAAGTCTTATAATGGACCGATTTATAGGATTTTATTGAAAAAACACTCGGACTTCAAAAGTAAGAGTGCTCTACAAATACGAGCGCCCCAACTCGAAAGGAGCAAGCGAAAATTTTTCTCCTCTACTTTTGCCGTCCTTACTGATGCTAACGGACTGAGACTTTTCCACTGCGCAGGTACCGAAAAGCGCTGTTCCATTTGACGGAAATTTTCACATGGTTATTTCAATTTCTTCTCTGCCTTAGAGAAAGTGGCCAGCTTACTAATAAGGTCACAAACATTTAGAATTAAAAATTAATTTCTCAGACAACCGATAAAAGCTACGGTAGAAGATTATAAGAAAAAAGTTGTTTACGCGAAAGAACTAAAAACTTGTAAACAAATTATTAATATGACACTCAAATTTTCTTTACAAAAGTTTTTATTACAAAAAAGATCGAAAAGTTTTTCAATAATAATTTTCAGATAGGATCAGTAGATTTTATTTTATTCGCAAGAAATAAGTTTAAACACAAAAAAATTTACCTTTTCTAAGAATAAACCCAGGTGACAAAATAATAATACATTACGTTTGATATAAAACTGTTAAATATGATGTAGAGAACTTCACGTTTAAGCTCAAATTTAGTGCGAAGCATGAGGCACTTGACAATACTTTCCAGACCAGGGGATTTAAAGTCAAATTAGTTCTTTTCTTTCCTTAATTTCTTTCCGTAGTGTCTTGTTTTAAGATTTGGTACAGAGCAAGACGAGGGTTCAATATGCCAACCACAACAACAACTGTCAGAGTCTGTAGGTTGTCTGAAGTAGACGTATGACTTCACAAGATAGTAGCCCTAACTTTGGCATGTAGAATTACTGTTCTTCTTCTATCTGTGCATAAGAGGAGCACGGCACGGCTTATTATTGTCTTGGTGACGGGTGCTGTTTCGTGTTCCTCTTAAGTGGTGCTAGCGTAAGCGCAGTGCTTCTATATTACAAAGCTGGGATCACTGTCGCCAGGGACCGAGAAGAGAAGGTTTGCTAGCAAACGCGCAGTGCTGGCTGGAGTCAACGCACTCCTCTGCGCATTTTGAATTATATATGTAGGTTTTTCCAATATAAATGATTTTTGATTATAGATTTAAAAAGACAACTTATAAGAATATATCAGTATTTCACGGACAATGTTTGATTAACAAACCACATTTCTTTAAGCAACCTTTAAAAAACCTGGGAGCAAGCTGAAATTAAGAAGTACCAATTCTTAGATATCACTCACATAAGAAATCAAACCTCAATTCTAGAGGTTTCTTTGGAAGAAGTACACTACCAGAAGAACGAAACAGCAGTACACTACAGGAATGATAGATTCTTGTGACTTTGTAGCATGGGACACTTATTAAATTATTACAAACCTGTGATAACTCTTCTCAAAAAGTATTTCCTAAATTATGGCAACGAAACTGGCTTTTGTTTGTTTCTGGAAAAGAATAGGTGGGATAATACCAATTATTTAAAGCTTGAGAAACCGTAAGGCATTTTGTCTTTATTTTTATTTGTAAATGCAAGTTACTCGTAATATTTTAAGATAGCTTGAAATACACATTTTTTTATTTAGCATTTATTTTAATTAATAATGTGCCGTGAAGTTGTGGTTAACGTGATGTATTTTAAAATTTTTTAAAATCGGACGAAGGGGGCCTACTGGAACTGCCACTAGTTCATGTTTGGTCAATGGAGTAACCCTGTCGCTTAGTATGTTTATTTTTATCCGTCCTTTAGTGCGAGTGCGAGCATTATATGCATATATTCCAGCAAAATATTTAACACTCTTCAATATTCCAAAGACATCGCCCTCAGGAGTTGCTAAGACAATAAGTTCTTGGATTGGTATAGGTGCATAGTAACTCAATCCTTCGTTAAGCAAAATTAATTTATCTGCAGGAAAAGTGTATCTTCGTAGTTCAAATATCTGGTCTGGATTTTTTTTGGGAATAAGCCGAATAAACTGAAGCTGATCAAGTCCATATCCAGATCCGTCAGAAGAAGGAAGTCTGGTGGGTAGAGCCAAGCGCCTTGAAGGAAGAGACCTGACAGAAAATGTCGTTAGTATGAAAAATAAGATGGGCCAATGCAAAATTAACGAAAATATATGATTTAATGATAACTGGTTTTCTTCAAAAGTAACTTACCCATGACTGTGTTTTATAAGCTCTACTCTATAACCATATGTGAGTAGGCGATGGGAGCCTACTGGAGTTTCCTTAATTTCATCTCCTGTCAATGGCGTAACCTGGCCGCTTATAATATTAATTTTTGCCCGTACTTTAGCATGAAGGTTATAATTGTATGTGTATATTCCAGCAAAAGTATAAGCACTTTCCAATATTGCAAAGACGTCACCATCGACTGCTGATAATACAATTTGTTCTTGGTTTGGCACAGGACCATACTGATTCACACGCACAAGTAATTGAATTGGTTTATCTGCAGGAAAAGTGTATCTTCGAAGTTGGAATTGCCGTTGCGGATTTTTATAGGGAATAAGCCGAATAAATTCAAATTGCTCAAGTCCATATCCAAGTATGTTAGAAAAAGGATCACTGATCGGTCGATTCATAGACACAGCTAGAGGAGATGGTGACCTTTCACGAATAGGAGGTGCTGTAGGTGAAGAAGGCCTGATCAGAAAATTATTTCTGGCATCAGGAAGAAAACTGGCAGGAGGATGGTGTCTATGAGAAGAAGAAGATGGTCCGGAACCTGGATTACCTGGAATAAGGGCACCATTAGGAGAATATTTAAACTGTCAACTTTTCTTAGTAAGAAAATAGAGGCGAATATATTTTTCTGAAGAACAATTGTTTTGAATTACTGACAATTATCTTTAACTGTACATTCTGTTGACATATTCAATTAGGTACTGGTGGTGTGTTTGTATTATATTCTTTTATGTCAAGGTTGGTGTTCCATCAGAAAGTAACTTTTGATATTAAAATAATGTACTCAAAAGTAATTTTGCTCACGAAAGCATAAAAAAGGTAAAATTTTACGCCATGTATATTTCTTTTATCTCAAATCATTTTAGTAGAATAACATGTTTAAAATTAAAAAATTTTAAATTCTATGCATGTGTAAAATGTAATTTCTTTCAAGTTACAGGCACGATTTCTGTCACACAATTTCATCTAGTACTCTTTTTGATTCCAGATCTTATAAAGAGTATTTTAATTGAAGAATATGTGTATTGTTGAATCCTTCGTGGAATTAACGTCTGGGAATGCGATATAGATAAATTTTGTAAAAAGAGTCAACGGCAACTTTTAAATAATTGTTTTTTATTGTATAAATTAAAAAATATTGAACATTATGAATTTTCAAAGCCTCACTTGTTTTCTTATCGGATGAAATAGGAGTCTTCAAAATTACTTAAAAAAAGACTTTAAATTCTAACAAAATTATTATCTTTAATGTTTTATTCTCTTTATCAGCCCAAGCTATCATAGTATCTATACTGTTTTTAATAAAGCAGTTAGAATTTTAATATTTTCACCAGTATTTCTAGTAGAATTCGAAATTTGTTAGTTTTTTTTTTTAATATTTAGAAGCCAGATAAGCTGTCAATAAAAAATTTGAAAAATAGAAAGATCACGAAACATATAATTTTATTTAAGTATGGTAATGGGAAGAGGTAATAAAACTTGATTGTAAATATACTCAGACGGCAAAAGTACGAGCTTCGAATTTCTAAGCGATCCACAAATACGAGCATCCTAATTCCAAAGGATCAAGCTGAAATTTTTTTGCATCTGCCCCTGCCCTATTTCGCCGATGCTAAAGGACCAAGACTTATTTAACTGCGCAGATAGTAAATAGCGCGGGTCTATTTGAAGTCAATAAATACCATAAATAATAATAGAGATTACTATTTAAAGCCAATTCTAACTTTTAAGAAATAAATTAAATTAAATGTAAAAAGTAACTAATTTATTTAAATAGTTTATTATCTATGTAATATTACAGATCTATGGTTCCTAATTTCAAATAGACCTGCGCTGTTCGATAAATGTGCAGTGTGAAAGTCGTTGTTTTGACAGTCAGGCGCGAGAGAGTGCGCTCTGCGCACAATTGCGTCAAAGGTAATTGAAAGTCAGTTCTGGTTCAAGGGATTATTAAAAGTACTAAAATATCAGTAAAAACTATTTATTGATTCACCTTTCTATTATTAGGTTCTATTTAAACTCTATTTACCTTGATTATGCACATGTTCGTTACTCCTTCCAAAATTTGCTAGAAGGTCCATTGTTTTTGGCGGCATACTTGATGATGTTTCTGTGAAAGGACACAAAATATTTTGAATTTTATAATGCTAAAACTTTTTTTCGGATAAATATCTAGAGTGGATAAAATTTTGTATAATGTCAGTGAGTGGTTTGATATAAAAATATAAGATTTCTCGATAGATAGAATGTAAAAGATATTAATGAAATTCTTAATATAGAGTTTGATATAAGTTCCGAAAAGATAAGGATTTATAGAGTTTGAATAAGAAACTGTTAATGGACGATCATAATATTTCTGTACGAATAGATTTTAGCAAAATTTTTGTCATTTCCAATATAGGGTTTCATGGAAATCTAGTGTGGATAAGATTTTTGTTAGAGTTTTAATTATAAACTTTTTATATAAAAGTTAATGAATAAATCATCTAATGTATCTTAATTTGAGGAATTCGCTTGTTTGCATTAGATAGTGTGACGTCCCGTCACTTTTGCCAAATCTACACTTTAACGAATAATTACTTCTAATGTAAATCGTGCCTTACCCAAATAAAAGTTAATGTTAAGCGCATGAATTGGTTTAGGCACGATAATAGGCAACGCATTTATGACTTTAATAGCCACCAATTAAGGGTGACTTTCCAGTATATAAACCCCAAAAAAATTGTCAAACCAGTTAGTCGAATTCAATTAGTTCAGCCGCCTTCGCGACACCTTAGTCGAGTTCAATCAGCTCAGTCGCCGCCGCGATAGTTCAATTCAACCACCGTCGTGATAATCCAGTCCAGTCAATTTTCTGTTTTAAATTTTGTCAGTTCTCGAATTTTAACATAAAGAGTTATGTGTAATTAGAAGTGTAAGACGAATCTCTGTCACAGTAAATATTGAGTGTTGTGTTGAAATTAATACATAAAAGAATACGTGTATTTAGAAGTGTAAGGTGCAGACGAATCTCGTTCACAGTAAAAGATTGAGTGTTGGAATGTGTGTCATGAAAAGTGTAATCTCAGTTACTGTCAATTATAGAGTGTTGTAACAAATTAATTTAACGGAACAATTAGTTCCCGCAAGTAACATATAATCTGCTGCCAACTCGTAGATGTCAACAATCGTCACTCTTGGGTCTCTACTCCGATGCCGGGAAAAGAGAAGGAGGCTCATCAACCTTTTGGAAGGGACAGTCAACTTAATTTATCAGTCTAAGGGCCCAATTGACCATTCCTTGAAGGATCTATCGGCAACCATTCACCAGAATCTTCAGATCGCCAAATCTTATCACCACAAGGTTCAAGAAATTCTGTGGGATCTAGAGCACGAGGCATCACAACAGATAAAAACCAAGTAATAATCGCCATTTAATTTCTCCACTTCCTTTTTCTTTCCTTACAGTAATCTAATTTCCATCCTTCATTTTTACTGAAAGCAGCCTTTCACTGCGAAAATCGGAGCACCCAAACCCAACTTCAACGACGTCAATTCATACAATCCCTCAATGTGTAAATTGAAGAAATAAAATCTCCCTGTATCGGCCTAGCCGGAATGATCAATTATTGTGACTTTTCCGACAAGGATTGATCAAAAAACGAGGATCCTATTCATGATAATTGGGGATGTGACGTAAATTTATTATTTATCAATACGTCACAATAGGATTTAATGCAAATTGCGACGCAGAAATTGTTATTTTCGGATAGCTGAAAATAGTTTTAAAAATTAGAGATATGTTGATAGTTTTATATTTACCAGTAGAATTAAGGACGATGATCACGGTAAAGACCAGATTATATATATAGTTGACCCTCATTTTTGCAGTTAAAGAAAAAACTGAATTGTACGCTAATAACAAAATTTGTTGCCAATGTATCTGATATTAAGTCTTGTGTTTTATTAGACTATGCATCATATACGGTATCTTGATCGAAATCTGGTGGTTTGTAAGCTTTGGGCTTGTCCTTCTACGAAAATTATGTTTATATTTCATAATTCCGCCTAAAGAGTAATAAATCAGAATTTCGTTAAAATCTCTGAGAGATCATGGAGCAACTTTCCTGTTGTATTGTTATGTCACTTTCTCGTTAAAGATAAGCTAATTTTAAATAAAAGTATACTAAGGTAAGAATTATTTCTGAGAAATATTTAAATGGGGAATCCCTGAATAAAATACTAAAATCATAGATTCATTCTCTTAAATACTTATCTTTATATTGCATAAATCAGTCCTAAAGAATAAATTTGATTACCTCAATCGAATCTTTTTACAAATTATTTGGACACTTATCATCATTTATCGTGCCATTTCTAATCGACTGCAAGCATCATTCTACGTTTAATAATGTGTAATTATTAAATTCGAGACAGTCTCTGGTCATTTGGAACTATTTTCAGAAACACAATCGAAGTGAAATCTACCCATGTGAAAATTTTTATTTGGCCCATGCGAGATCTATTATAATTTGGCCCTTTATTACTTCGGCTTTATGAGCTCACCTTTGAAGGCCCTATATAGGCTTCGTACAAAGGGCTAATAAAGTGCCCCTCTATAGTGCCCAATTCAACCCCACATAGGCTCTGAAGTAGTTTCGAGGATTATCCAGTAGTGCGCATGGGTTATATTGTTAAAATGCTGGCTCTATTATTGCAATACTTAGTAAAGATCTTCATTTTAGTATCTCATAATAAGCTCCATAGTAAAAATTAGACTATGTTAATGTAAGCCAGAATAAAAAAATATTATGTACCCGAAAAATCAATTCAACAGAGCTCCACGCTTGCCAGATTTGAATTTTGGAGTCACGCAGAAAACAAATAATAATATAAATTTCAATGAAATACTACTTAGCCTATAATTTTTGCGTGGAAGCATTAGGAACGTTTTTCGCAAACAAAAACGGTCAAAAAAATTGTACGCCTTTTTTTAGTGCCTGTCGACGTAACTGGAAATGGTTTGTTTATTTCACAACAGTAGTATTTGAATAAAAGATTAAAATTTGTTTCAGAAAGATATATTTTTAAATATATTTTACTTTGAAGCTTAAGGAGCACTTTTTGTGATGTTTTTAATTGACGTAACATCCATCGACGTGACAGTCGTTTCATATTGTGACGTCAGCTGACAGGAAAAATTGCAACATTTTTACATTCTCATCCAGAGAAGGTATCAGATTTATGTAAAATGTGCCCCCCCCCCGGTTTTTGTCAAATATGGACGTCATGAGACCTCTTCTATCCGGAAAAGATGTTTTTACGAATGTACCTTTCTGTGCGTATGTGCGTCTGTGCATCTGTGCGTCTGTAGATTTTTAGTTTGTGAGCACAATAACTTTCGAAAGAATTGACAGATTGGATTGAAATTTGGCACACTTTGAATATTTTGGGATCACTTTTTTTAAGATTTAAAAATTTTCTGTACAATTATTCATAGTACTCAAAAAAACAAATAATTTCTCCTAAAGACTTTTTTTGATCAAATAAAAATTTTCAGAGATATAGCGTTATTAAAATCAAAAAAAGAAACGAAAATAAACATTTATAGCAAAGCAACGCTCGCTACAAAAAAAGTCAAGAAAATGAAAATGTTTATTTTGATACACCCTACAAGATTATCATAACAACTTTTCGAATTTTTCTGGAAAATCGACAATTTAAATTTTTATTGCACAAAACACTAAAAAGACAAAAAGTTCATGTTATGGTCAAACTATGCAAGATGCGGTAGATGATGATTAGACAAAATTTTGCATTCAAAAAAGGTCTACAAGTCACATACACGTGACTTGTGGTGGCTTCCAGTTCAAATTATCGCGGAGCTCTTTGCCCAAGCGCGTCTTGTTACGCATGGCCCCTATATATTGATCTCTCCTGCTACTCGTGGGAGTACCTGTGCTGCATCCCGTGACTCTGTTACCTATTCTGTTGCCGTGGCTTTCTGGTATGGCTCATGTGGTCCTGTCCGCCCGTTCGGAAATACCTTGACTATTGGGCTGTGCAAAAATTCGCGTTATGGTATTGTGGTGGAGTCTCGTGTCCTCTATACCCTGCATCGTACTTCTCTACTCTGCCCTTAGTTTGCCCTAGTCTACCAAGTATCCTTTGCTAAGGTCGGGTTCGTTTGGGGGAAGAGGCCTCGTCTCTAGGTAGTGTCGGACGGTCCGGTGCGTTCGGGGCTCTTCACTTTCCCCTCGGCTTTAGTTCACGGTACTTATACGTGTCGAATTCTCGGCTGCGGGACTCCTGATAATCTACTGGGGGACGATAACCCTCGGTTTCCGCGTTCCAGCCCCAGTTCTCAGTTTCACGGTGTTGGGTCTTTATTCTAGGTGGGGCTGCACGCTTCTGACTGTACCAGTCATTCTGCGGACGTGTTTCCTTAATAACCGCGTTGGTAAAAATCGGTTGCGAGGTTGTTACTAACTTAGGACACGTTAGGGCACTCACGGTCGGTGGGTAGTATGTCGCTTGCCCCGTAGGTCCACTTACTTAAGCGGTCATAATACTACGGCTCATCGGTAGCGAAGTTTGAATTTCGCGGTTTTCTGTCGGTAGGCCCTAAGCACTGCCGTGGCCCTCAGTCCTCCTAATTGCTCCTTGACGCTCGTCTATTTCGCTGGGCCTAGTGTCATATGCATAACGGATGTCTCCTACACTGTTGGGTTCCAGGATCTCACCAACCGGTGTTGTTGCCCTAGTGGGTTGTACCACTCTGCCTCTTGCACCTCACCTGCACATGTCTCTGCTATGAACGGGGGTGTGGGTTGGTGATAACACACCCCTAAGGCCTGTTTTCCCTTTATCCCTGGCCAATGTAGCTCATGAGGGGTAGTCTCCAACATGGTGAACGGTTGGTGGAACCCGATTCTCTGCTTTATATCTTAAGGGAAGGGGGGGGGGGGGCTCGCGCCGTCTCCTCGGTACCTTTGTTCGATGCTTCCGGCCCCTGTAGGACTTCGTCCTCGGGGTACCAGTGTACCACCTGGTTACCCCATTGACGCGCGAAGAACCGCCCCATACGCTCGCGCAGGACCTCTTCGACTCCGTTTGTGTTTAGGTGCAGGCCCCTCAAAATGGCCCGTCGGACCCCCCCAGTTAGGCTGTTGGTCCATGCCGGTAACTGCGCCTTTATTGCGCATAGATTAGCCCTAGACTTCCCATTATATACTTCCCTTCCGACCTTTCATTCATAGCCCCCACCGTATTCGACATTTCGACATCCGACGGACTTTCTACTAAATCGGGGTCTTCGCAGATTGTCCTCACGCATTGCTTCCTCCTCCACTGAGTCATAGTCATCCATTGTTGTTTCCTATTTCTAAATCCGTCGTCAAAAAAAAAAAGAAAACTGGAAAACGCCCAAAAATTTGCGATATTTTGTATTACATTCGTTGGTTTCCGAAACCGATCTCGTTATACCGCAATTACGCGAAAATTCCGAAAAATTTCTAGGCTCGCACGTATCTTTACGATTTTCCGAAAAATTCTGATTTCTCAAAAACCTACTGTACCCGCTGATTGAAAGTTCCTCCGTTCCATTACCGAAAAAAAAAATTTTCATAATAATATCCTGAAAATAAAGTATACACAACAAAAGAAAATACAAGTTAAGAACAGGAGACTTCCTGGCAAAATGCAGATACGTGCACTTTCGGCTCTGAAAACATGCTAAAAATTTGAAAAAAGATATTTTAAATTTCAAAAATAATTTCAAAAATAGATAATTACAAATTTTTAATATTTTTAGAAAATTCGTTCTGGGACCTTCAGAAATTTATTTCGTTCATTCTAGTAATAATTTCTGGCAATTTAACTTATTTTTGCCGAAAACTTCAGCATTGTATGGAGAATTCTCTGAAACCTTCTTTCGAAACTTTTCATGTAACTTAAAAATATTCCAATTTCTCCTCACAGGGCGTTCGAGAGCGTCCTATAATGTTTTGAAACGATTTCAATCAATATTTACGAGCTATAGATGTTAGAAAAAATAACTTCCCATTTTTCATTCAATCTTGCTTAGAAGGCATGTCCAGAGAACGGTGAAATGTAGTTCGGGATAACTTTAATGATGATATGTCGTCTTTTCAAAAAAAATGTATTAAGTAGTTCTGGAACGACGACGTAAGATTCAAAGTTGGAAAAGATTTACAAAACGGATATTACATACCCGGGAAACGTTGAAGATCAGAATACGAGGTGTGATCAAAAAGTAAGGTGAAGTTTTGAATTTCGCGCGCTCTTTACACTCTTATTTGAAATATTTTTTTTTTTGTGTTAACACACATATCACGATCATATGTTTACAGTTTAGAGTACATAGCATGTGTTGTTTTCATGTGAGAGGCATGAAGGTTAGACTCGTGTTTGCGAACTCGGCGATTTTTTCTTGTTGA
>JAAAKG020138335.1:0-12657 GCA_010014905.2 Druon quercuslanigerum
ATCATTCTCATTTCTTGCCTTTATGGGTTCTATATTGATTTCCTCTTCATATCTTATCTTTATTGGCTGAATATTAGTAATAAATGACAAGTTCACATTGAATGACCTTGAAAAATAACCTCTGTTTTAAGGCCATGACTTTCTTTGTATTTTCCCGTTAGAGCCCAATAACTTTCATAGGGAACATTTTTTTTCGCATAGCTGCAGCTTTCAAGATATTTGGTAATGTTTCTTAGAAGGGTTGGATGTTTAACCCTCTATAACTCGAAAACTGTCAATTTTTGGACTTTGTGCCTCATAACATTTTTGATTGAGACATTGAGAAATACAATTTTACGAAGTTTAATCCAAATCGACCGAAAGCCATTTCATGTACATTTGCTGCGGGGTCCTTTAATGATAATATACATATTATTCAACCTAATTGTCTTAAAGTATAAAAAGCAAAGATTTAAAAAAAATCAAATTTAATTAACGCATTTAGCCTTGCAACAAATATAGTAACGAAACCAATATATATATATATATATATATATATATATATATAGTTATTTAAAATTATACTAATATAATTTTATTGATTCCACAAATGAATGTTTTATGTAAACTAATTCAATAAAATTTGAAAATTACAATAAAATAAAATAAAAAAATGTAATGCAAATAAAAATGATAAATATTCACGATACAGAATAGAAAAATATCTATTAAAGTTTTTATTAATAACCCATTAATTATCATAGTTTCTGTAAATAAATTTAGAGAAGGTTAAGAAAGATAAGAAATAACTGAACATAGTATTAGTTATTTTGAATTTCATAAAAGAAGATTCTAATGACATTCAAAATGAAATATTTTAGCGCGATGTGATTATAATAAAGAGCTTTTCATTGTTTAACTGCCTCTAAACTAATTTTTTATTTTAACCAGAAAACTGCCAAAACACAGTTTAATTATAAATTGACCGATGAAGAAACTAACTAAATAAAGGAAACTTGTGGTGTGCTCGCAGAAAATAAACAATAATTAGTAAAGTTCCTTTTTCGCAATTTTCTAATCACAGAATACAGGAAAAACGGTTGGGAATATCTTTTTTAATCAGGTCAAGAATTAAATGAAAAAATTGAGTGAGAATGAGCGTCAATAAACGAAAAATGTATTAAAGCTGATGGTTCAGTAACCTTAAGAGCGGAGAAAAAGCTGGAGACAGCTGTAAGAATCCAGCTATCTACGAGCGCTGAAACAGAAGAACTGAGGGTAAAAAGTGTTGCAGGTAATAAGGGGTAAAGTCAGCAAAGATAAGGGTAATGTCGGTCAGGGTAATTGATAAGGAGGTAAATTATATCTGAGATTACCCTGGAGGGTAGCGTTCAGGTTTCTCACCAAGTGCACTCGTCTGGTGAATCTGTAAAAGAAGAGTGTTTTACGAAAGTGAACTACAAAGTGTCATGTTCTTTGAATGGGTATGTGTGAAAGGCTTTCGCGCGAATATAAAGATTGTCAGGCTATGTTCACATATCACAATATATAATGGATAGGCAGCGAAATAAATTTATTTTTGATGAAATCGCATCAAGCAAATTATTGTTGCAAACGATAATGTTTATAACAATCTTAGAAAGTCATAAAGAAGATAGTAATTATGAGTTGAAAAGTCGCTTTTACGATGGAAATTTTAATCAAAATTCGAGGCCCAAGGGAAACGCTACCTAAAATAATAGGATTTGGCATTACAGGATTTTCGTCTTCTCCAAATTTAACGATTTATTCCTCGGGCGCGAATTCTATATCCATATGCTTTTTCAGACTCTTCACTATTTACTTTTCTTTTTACCACGGGTTGTATACAAGTTTCATTTAAAAATATCCAATTTTTCAACTTTCCGCTAATTCCTCCCGCCAATTTATGTGCTTACTCGCATTCACCTACCTCTTCTCGACGGGTGAAATAGTCACCTGTAGAGTGACCCCCATCCATCACTCGGGTGATTTTAGAACGGTTCATTCGGGTGGATCAGCCTGCTCACCTAGCACCGCTGAGCGGTTCCGAGTGCACTGGGTGAGAAACTTGAACGAACCCATAGAGGGTAATCTACAGGCGAAGCGACACGTGCTGAATTTATATATAAAGAGGCGGCTATAAATGTTAAATTATGACATACTTAATTAAAGTATTTTCCATTTAACTACAGGAATCTTTGCATTTTAGTGGGATATTAGAAATCTTGGGATAATGGCCAGGTACATATTTATTGAAAGTGCGGTATCGGTACTTGCACTATTCATGATATTCTTGAACTAGATTACTTTACCGACCGAGCGCAGTAGCACAACCAGCACAACGATCAAATGGTGATGACGTACAGTCAGACCTTGATGCTATCAACTTTTCGAGGGGAGCATTTTAAATGATGTAAATATCAAAATTTAATATTCATGATAAATAATGATTGGAAAATGCATCCAAAGTAATTTCTTAAACATAAAATAGAATTTTGGAGTGACAGATTAAAGAACTGTTTATCTTTTTTACTATAAAGTTCATGTATTTGATTAAAAACTCTTTGTTTATCGGCAGCTGGAGTCGACACCTTTCAATGTGTCGGGAGTTAAAAAAAATTTATTTTGACACTCGACAGAGACGAGATCAATCATTAGGATAAAAAAATTATTTCTTTCACTGAACTAAAAATTCATAACCTCTGTTTCATCAAAATCGAAATTTTTGTATGTGTCACTCCAAAATCTTATTTTAGGATTAGGGAAATTATATATCGGCATTTCTCAATCAATATTTATTATAAATATAATTAATTTGAATATTTATATAATTTAAAATGAACGCGCTAACAGTAACCAATCGGGTTGTCAGCGCGACGCCAGCGCAGTTCAAAAATTTAGCAAGATTGGGAGTACTGATGTGAAACATTTCCCCCGAAAAGTTGATAGCATCAAGGTCTGACTGTACCTCATCACCATTTGATCGATGTGCTGATTGTGCTACTGCGCTCAACCGGTAAAGTAATCTTGTTCAAGAACATCATGAATAGTGCAAGTACCGATACCGCACTTTCAATAAATATGTACCTGGACATTATTTTATCAACGCACCTACTAACTTTATAGACTATGGCGACTTTTAAATACTGTGTCTGTCCCAGTAATTCGTCAAAATAATTCTGGCGAATAAAGTGTCCTGAATGAACAATGTGGCTAGCAATTTAATGGTTATTGTCTTGTATTATCTTTCTGGAGTACTTTGTAGGCGTAAGCACGTCGTAATTCAATACTCATAGCCGCCTCTTTATATATAAAGTCAGCATGTGAAACTTCGCCTGTAGATTATCCTCCTCGAGGGTAACCTCAGGTATAATTTACCCCCTTATCAATTACTCTGGCCGTCATTACCCTTAACTTTTCTGTGGATCGCCGGCCGAGAAACGGCTAGAGATAGCTGGAAAATACAGTTAAAAGCGCTCTGAAATACAGGCTTAGGATCATCTCACCGTGATACGGTAAATCCAGTCTCTGCGAGGTTCGGCGTAGACTTGGTTTTTGGTCAGTTAGCTTGATTTCCTGAGACGGGAAATGAGGAAAAATCCAATTCAGTATGTATTCGGATTTGATGACATTGCATGTGAGAAACAGGTTAATCTAAAAGCCTTCTTTTCTATGGGTAGACACCGAGACGTTGACTGCTTTACTTGTGTAAAACGTATGCACGCATTCCAAATTATTCAGTACGTGATGACTTTAATTTGTTAAAAAATTTAGCCAAGGCGAGATGAATCTTAAGAATATATATTCAGGTTGGACATGCTACGTGTATGCGGGGTTGCACACTTTTTGGTAAGTCCCAGCGTGTATACCCTGTATAATGATCATTTTAATACAGACATGTCTTATGCACGGTTTAAAGAATTATGTATGACATGTTGGAAAAACCATAAACATGGATTTATTGTGATCGATAAAGATAGCGAATGAAATTTTTGTAGATATAGAAAAGGATTTGATTGTTTCATTAACGTGACAAAGTAAATCCTATATAAGGGTTATAATTATCAGATAAAGATAGTATCATATTTCTGACCTTGTTGCACCACCATGTCATCAGTAAAAGAGAATTATCTCAAGCAAAGAGATATTTTACATAAAATTACACGAGCTAGTGAATCAATTCGAAATAAACACAAAATATTAAAATTAGAAAAAGAAAGAGCTAAAATCAATTTAAGCAATACTGATTTCGACAGAATACACAAAAGTTATTATAGTATGATTGATTATATTTAGCATTGAGTTTTTATAAGTTTTTAATTTTATTTCACTTTCTCTAGTTCTGATGTGCTTATGATGAGATTTGTCAAGTATGTTAATAACCGGTTTACCTTTTGTGTGCCGAACCGTTGGTGTTTATTTTTAACAAATGTTTTTTGTTGTGATTTGATAATAATTAAATTGAAGAAAGAAAGAAAAAAGAGAAGGATGTGAATTTGGTTGGCTGCCTTCTCATTTTTCTTTTCTCTTTTTTTATTTGTGTCCAAGAAGGAAAATTATTTGCTTTCATTTTATAGGAGAAACAAGTGGTTTTCTTTATTTGTTGTTTTAAAATTTCAATAGAAACATTTTATGGTTGTTATCTAAATTTGGTCGATGGATTCTTCGTTTTATTTTCAGAAATTCTGCACACTAATTTGATTATGAAACCTTAAATAGGATTTTAAATTTGATTTTATTCTTATCTAAATTTCTTCAATTCTATTTATAATTAGCAATAACATCAAATAATGATCTTTTCCCAATTTGGGGATTTTTCACTCATTATGTTTGTAATGGTACGCGCACGTGTACCAACATAATGGGCGAAAAATCTACAGATCGAGTCTTTAAATATTGACATTACAGTCAATTCGAACTCAAGTTTTTTTTCAAGTTGAAGTTGGAACTTGAATTCCATTTTTTCACGGACGAAACAAATTTTGAAAGTTTCCGCCCACCAAAATTTTTCACCGCCCAGTTTTTGCCGCCCAAGGCATTTGCCTACATTGCCTGTTCAGTAAATCCGCGCCTGAAT
Source organism: Druon quercuslanigerum (assembly GCA_010014905.2). NCBI lineage: Eukaryota > Metazoa > Arthropoda > Insecta > Hymenoptera > Cynipidae > Druon > Druon quercuslanigerum. Next base: position 5,078 of record JAAAKG020138335.1, read on the forward strand.
GTAGGTGCTTTAAATTTACCTCAAACTAAAGGCTTACTTGAACTCCTCTTCAAAACAGTGTCTAAAGACAGCTATGTAAGTTTAAATTATTTTGAAAATTATCGTAAAACTATAAATACAATAAATGCGCATCGAAAACATTACAGTAGAGATGGAGCTGTACGTCATAATAGGACTTTTAAATTTAAAAATTGTATAGAACATGTAATATCTTCTTCCTCAACTAAATTTAAAAAAAAAACAGAGCAAGAAGAACTCTTCGTTGGGAAGCGGTGAAATTACACAGTACATGGATGTTGAAGAAAAGGAAAAACAGAAGGATTATATTTACTGGGCTGATCACAATGAGTTAATAGATCGACTTCGATTACTATAAGCTTCCCAAGCAGCTGGGAATCGCAGTCGTGCAAACGAAATTATATCAATCATTGAGAAATTGCGCAAAGATGGAATTATATATTAAAGAACGTTCCTCAAAATTCATGTCATTCTTGCGATGAGTCTCGACGTATTCGAACACCATTTAATAATACGCTATAACATAGATAAAAAGTGGTTATGTAATGTTGCTGAAGCTGAAGATCAAAGTGATGCAGTTTATTGATATCTTATGCAAAATGTATCGCTGCAGGGAACCAACGCCCTGTATGAAGTTATAACTTCTTTATTAACTGAAATAGTTAATAATCATATGATATTTGAAGTTATAGAGCGTTTTGTGATTAAGAGTTTTAACAAACTTAGAAGTTTATGTTGACACAAAACAAAAACTGGTGTATCGTAATTCTACAATCATTTGTCAGTTGGACCCTAGACTTACTGTACTTGAAAATGGAGGAGAAAAAGCGAGGTTTAGTGACCGAGCTTCATGAAATGGCAGGTAAAAGCTATCCTCGCAGCATGTTTTATATTCGAAAAATAGATGAAAGTTGGCAAGCTGACATTGTGGAAATGCAAATATATGAACGAGAGAATAATAGCTACAAGTATATATTGACCATTATCGATGTATTTTCGAAATTCGCTTGGGTTGTTCCTGTGAAATCTAAGAAGGCTGAAGACGTTAGTGCTGCAATGAAATCCGTTCTCGTAGACAAACGTATACCTAAAAATTTACAAGTGGATAGAGGAAAAGAATTTTACAACCCTCATTTTCAAAATCTTATGAACGACTATAGAATTAATCTGCACTCCTCTTATATTAGTTTACAGTCATCAATCTGTGTGTGATTTAGTAGAACAATGAAGAACAAAATGTGCAAGCAATTCAGTCTGCAAGGAAATTATAAATGGTTAAATATTTTATCTAATTTGGTATTTTCTTACAATAATGATAATCATCGAATTATCGGAATGAAACCAGAAGATGTTACAATTAAACATGAAAACATTTATGGTTGAATGTGTACAAGAAATTTCAAGTTAAAAATGTAAACAAGAAATTATAGTTTAAAGTTGATGAAAAAGTTCGAAAAAGTAAATTTAGGCATGTTTTTGAAAAAAGTTATACACCCAACTGGACTACTGAAAAATTCACAATCAGCAAAATAAAAAATACTGTTCCTATCACATACATGCTTAAAGATTATTAAGATGAACCTATAATGGGTTGAATTTACGAATAAGAGTTACTGAAAGTAAAGTATTCTGATATCTATCTTGTTAAAAAAAACAATGAAAAGAGGCAAGAATAAGATATTTGTAAAAATGTTAGGCTTCGATGATTCTCATAGCAGCTGCGTAATTAAGTCCAATTTATATATATTATATATATATATATTTTATATATTATTATATTATTATTATGATTAAGACCTGTCTAATCCTTATTATTATTATATTTTCAATCACGAATAAAATAAAAAACACAAGCAAAACATATCAGTCTTTTAACATTTTCATTTTTGTTGATTGAAAAAACTTGTTTCTCCACCAATGAAAAATCTTACATAAATCATCATCAAAGTGATTTTTCATCTTTAAACTATATACAAGCAAAAAAACCGAATGCACAATCATACAGCTTTCCTCTTTAAACATAAAAAGTTTCCAGCTGCTTTTAAATGCTGGGGTAACTTGTTATTAACAATTTCTGCGGAAATACTTTTCAAGTGAAAAGTGATTAACTCTAAAAACAGTTTATCAGAGTGCACAGAACATGGTCCTTTTTTAAAACACTTTTTAATAAACTTTTATTATGTGTTTTCACACACAAAGAAACAATCTCAATATTCGGTGTTTTCACTTCACTAGAAACCACTTGCGCGACAATTTCAACAATAGAGTCTAAGCGGTGTGTGTACGAAATGATGTAGATGCTGATTACCACAGAAGAGATCTTCGTTGAGGATGCTGAATGTTGTATTCCTCATTGAGAATAGATAATGCGATCTGGTTGATTTTTCTACTCGTTCCAGCGTTACCAAATGATAATCATATTTTCTTAAAAAATTTAATCGAAAATTAAGAAAATCAATTCTTCTTTTCCTATTTAATTGTGTATAATTCCCATTTAAATATAATCATATGTATTTAAAATAAATTTGAATCTTTGTAAAAGATGCATCTAAATTATAAGTTTTTCCAACAATCAACAGGTTTTTCGGTATATAAGACATAGTATCTTTAATATACGCAAGAAAGCTCAAGCACTGTCATAAAATTTAATCCCGTACAGCGATTGTTGAAATTGATTGAATATGTCTTGCTCTTCAGGAAAAAGTTTCTGTAGTCTTTGAGGAAGGTACACTGTACGATTGTTTTTGATGTCTATGACTATTCTCATACCCAAATTTAGTTTATTTAGAAGGAACCAAAAGGAGCCTCTACAAAGTAACCTTAAAGACACCACTGATAGTCCGGGCGCTGGCAGGGGTTCCTCTAGCCATTTATAGGTCACCATGAAAAGATGGTTGATATCTATGTTTTTTGGCCCGTAGAATCGATTTTTCGAGGGTGCGAGGCTGGCACCCTGTTCAGCTTCTGATGAAACTGGTTTGTTGCAAATCTTCTAAAGAATATTTTCTTTTCCCAATCTTGAAAAAATATTCATTAGAACCAAAGTTCTAGGCAAATTAGTGCAAAAAACTGCGAAAATGCGTTTTTTTACCTTTCAATCGATCTATGTCGACCTAGGCTAAAGCTTTTGAGATTTATGAGGACTTGTTTAAAAGAAAATACTTTTTCCTTCAAACGAGCCCTTACACGTACATTTTCAAGCATTGAGAACAGTTTCGTAGCACTTGAAAGATAAAATTTGAACCCAAAAATGGCACTTTTAATTTTTTTCAGGCCTCTCGTACAATGAAGACTAAACATTTTCATAAACATAACTAATGGTTAATAACTTATGGCCGATTTTCGGACCACGGCCGCACGTGAGCTTACGCAGATTGCAGACCAAGCGGCCGCTTCTTTATTCTTTATTTTAGTTTATTATTTTTGCATTTTTTGATAATATCTTACACAAAATATTGCTAAAAATTTTTTAACCGATTCAATTTCACACCGACATGAAGTAATTAAGTGCATGCCATAAAATAAATTATATCATAATGTTATTTAGTAACTATACTTTTAATTAACTTTGGCAAAATTCACACATCTATTCACATATAATGTAACAGTTTTATATTGTTAAACAATTGAATATTTCTGTCCTAAAAGTATACAATCTTTTTACAATATTTACACGTTGCAAGGATTTACACGTTGCAAGGATTTACACGTTGCAAGGATTTTCACAAATTTTAGCTTTACTGCAAGCGCAAAAAGAAATGCAAGGTTGTCCAGAAGCTTTGCAAATAATATTTTTTTATACATTTTTTGCAAATACAATCAGGTACCAATTCACTGACTGATGGGTATAAAACAATAGGGACAAAAATATTTTGGTATAATTCAAATCCAAAATCCTGCGGATCAAACTGAATATGATCTGTGTTCAATATATTAATTTGCTCATATGTTACGTAAAATGCCCTCAATATATGAAGTCTAATAAAGTAAAGCTAAAACTTGTGAAAATCCTTGTATCCGGCCGTGGTCCGAAAATCGGCATAAGTTATTAACCATTAGTCTCGGGATTTCAAGTGAGGGCTTAAAAGTTGTCTTTTGCTATGCGAAATATTATCGCGTTGTTATGTTTATGAAAATGTTTAGACTTCATTGCACGAGAAGCCTATAAACAATTAAAAGTGCCATTTTTGGGTTAAAATTTTACCTTTAAAATGCTACGAAACTGTTCCAAATGCTTCAAAATGTACGTGTGAGGGCTCTTTTTGAAGGGAAAAGTATTTTCTTTGAAACAAGTCCTCATAAGTCTCAAAAGCCTTAGCCTAAGCTGACATACGACCGATTGAAAGAGAAAAAAAACGCATTTTCGCACTTTTTTGCACTAATTTGACTACATCTTTGGTTCTAATGAATATTTTTTTTAAATTTGAAAAAGAAAATATTCTTTAGAAGATTTGCAGCCAAGCAGTTTTATCAGAAGCTCGGTAAATATTATATGTAATAAGTTATCTTCGTTTAAACAATTAAATTGTTAATAACAAAAAACTGACCAGGCTGTCGGCCTCGCACCCTCCAAAAATCGATTCTATGGGCCAAAAAGCATAGATATCAACCATCTTTTCATGGTGACCTATAAATAGCTACGGGAACCCCTGCCAGTGCCCGGACTATGGGTCCTGCTTTTGAAATAACTAAAAAAACAGCAAGATCAACTTTTAGTTTGTTGAAATTTGGACGCTCCGTTAAAATTTCTATTAGAAACTCACGGAGTAATCACAATCCTTTTTTTGTAGCGTTGAAAACCTAAAAAATAAAATATCTGTCATTTACATGAGCCGAAGGTGGTTTCAAGTGCATCTTCTTTTAGTAGCAGTTAATACGCGTTCCGTCGGTGACTTTAAGAATTTTTTGTGGGTGATAGAGCCACGCAGTGGGGACCTTAGACATCAACGCTGCGATATAAGTGAGAGCAGTCAAGCAGTGGCCTTGAGGTTATGAGACGTAAAATGTAAAAATGAAAAATTCAACGACACGAACGAAATTTTTACAATCTACTTGCTAATTTCAAATATTGGTTGTTTTTTTTACGTTAATTTAATTATTTACCTATTATGGATGCGCTTGAAGCCACCTTTAGCAGAAATAATTAACATTTTTTTAACTTTTAACGCTGCAAAAAAAAGTATGGCGATTACTCTGTGAGTTTCTAATGGAAATTTTAACGTAGAATCCGAATTTCAAGAAGTTAAAAGTTGATCTTGCTTTTTTTTAGTTTGTTTGAAAGGAACATTAGTGGTGCCTTTAAGGGTACTTTGTAGGGGCTCCATTCGGTTTCTTCGATCCGCTAGGGTAGCCTTATTAAGTTTAGTAATGTCCATTTCTTAATCTTCACTTCGCAGAAATATACGTTTTTAAATTTATTTTTAAATTTTCTATTAATCTTCAGGAATATTCACGTCACTTACTTTTAAAGTCTTAAATTTGTTTGATATATCATGAACGTTAGAACAAACTCTTATTAACTATTTTAATTCTTGAATGCTTTATATGCTTGAATGCTCTATATGCTTTGTAGAGCACTGCATATATGCTGATGATCAAGTGAAGAACAAAGTGCTGTGCGGAGTTTATATAGCTCCTATATTGTTATTATTTATACAGTATTTAAGGTATTTTCCATAATTTTTTTAGAATTGTATATGATAAAGCTGCCCTTTCCTTACGATTACAATGTAATTTGACACCTTTTTTTATGTGAAAAATTCCCGGTACAGTTATAATATCACATTGGCGGCATTGGTCAAAGGAATGATGTTAAGTTTGAATATGAGACGCATATCATCGACTTCTGCGTCATTTTCGTGACGAGTACAAGCGAAACTTGTTCGATGAGACATAACCCCAGATAACAATATGCGGGATTGTCCCGCATAACGCGTCATCACTCGAGCAGACATATGTGCAATCATTTGCGACGCATATCGCTCGCACCCTACAATTGACAATAAGCTGTCTTGATCCGAAGAACTGCTGTATATACACTTATCCACAAAACCACGAAAAAACAAAACAACGAAACAACTTTAACTATATTCACGAAGTAATAGCAATAACAAATAATACTATTACTTCGTGACTATTATTACAATAACACGTGGAAATAAAACGGAGTTACACAGGCTGACGCGTGCTCATGGCGGGAGACTGCGTTGGTCAGACCGGGTCAGCGGGGAGACAAGTGAGTGCGTCGCGCGATGGTCATCATCATTTTCAACAACTGAGCGCGTATTTGAAAATTTTTTCACATTTCGTTTCCTGAAAAGACAGATTAATAATTTTTTTATTTTCTCCATATGAGGGAATTTGAAATATTTCAATTACACAATATATTAAGGATTGAATTAGGTGATTATTATGGGATTAATCATTAATTATCGGCAGCAGGGACGCACGCGTGTGTTGCAGATAGGCTGTCATACGCAGTCATACGTGAAGTACGCCATGATGGCGATATGAGACGCATTACGCACGCACAGTACCTACTCATCACCGCATTGCGACAGGTGATGGTTACACGCGTACTTTATATCTCGCAAAGCTATTTTCAAAACAATACTCTGAAAGCTTTTTTTCGCGTTTTGAACTCTTTAACAAAAATTGGATAGCATGGCTTTTAGGACTCGGTTGACATCGTCGGTTAGTGCCCGAGTGGAAATATAGGTCCTACTTTGACGCTCTTCAAGAGGAATGGAGCTTTTCCTGATCTGGTGGACACGAAAAAAAGGAAAAATGCAAATCAGCGCAAAGATTTGAAAAAAGTTCTAAAGAATGCAGCTGCAAACAACTCAAAAGAAGGTATCGGACACGCGAGAAGAAACATCAGTAGAAAAAGGTAAGAAATATACAAACCTTTTGTATTGAGTTTTTTCTGTACCACAAAAAAAGCTCCACATTAGTTACCTCAAATTCTGAAGAAACAGATTTTCATTTCACGTATATCATCAAAAAATTAAATATTTTATTGTGAATATGGATTTAAAAATAGGTAAATATATCAAATGTTTTTGAGCCGCCTTGGCCAAAAAATTAACATTATTTTGATTTAAGATTCTCTGAAAGTTGACTGTACCTTATTAAAACGAAAAAAAATAAATTAAATAAAAAATATTAGATACAAAACTATCAAAGCTTTCAATATGAAATTTTAAAATATTTAATAGCGAAATGGCGTTTTCATTTTGAATAATAATTTGAATATGAAACTAAAATATTATGAAATTCTAGAGCATAATTTTGAATTAAAAGTATAGAAATTTTAGAGATGATACATATCACGTATAAAGATAAGTTAATTTGATTATTTAATATAAAACATTATGGTAGAAAATTAATTTGCAATTTCTTTAACTATAGATGACATTTAAAATATTCAAAATATCATTGAAAATTGAAATATCCTTCTCGTAATAAGATGGGGGTAAAGGAGAATTCTTCTTCTTTATTCATAATGTGTCCCCTAAGGGTTTACATGACTTCCATTCCTTACAATATTTCCGCTTACATAT
>JAAAKG020138336.1:0-12657 GCA_010014905.2 Druon quercuslanigerum
ATGCCGCAGGGCAACGATTTTACCTATAGAGAAAGAGTGGAGCTAGCTAGTACCAAGAGGGCAGCAGCTTAGGACCCGACGAAAGTAGTTGCTATCCCCCACTCCACCGCCACATGCCGCATCTAGGTGTATAATATCTTTGATTCCGCTTAATAGTTTTGTGAGAGGTGCCCACTCAGTTTGTGTTTCCCTTTCCCTTAGTCATTTGAGTGGTACCACATTTCAGAAGGTGACCTGTGCGCAGAGTCCATATGCCAGAAAGAGCACAACCGATTTTCTCCATCAACCTGTCTCTTTCTATCTCTCGGTGGTTTTCATTTTCCTTTGGTTTGGTTCGTCGATGGAATATAAAAAGATATGCTGCTCACGCCATCCTTCGTTCTGTTTCTATCCTGCGAATGGGATCGACTCGTGAATCCTGACTTTTACGTGTGCTGGTTGTTCATGATCCAAAATTCTATGGTCCCGCAACGTGCAAGTAAAAAAATGTCAAGCAATCAAGAGAAACGTCAAACTCCATCCATTTTGAAGAGGACGGTGCGCGGCAAATTTAAACCAAGTTAAACACATTCTGAATTTATTGTGTCTTATAATTTATTAACTTATTTTATAAGAATTGAAATCTTGTATTAGATGTCGACTGTAAATATAGTAAGGAAAAAGAAATTTTTACAATCTCCAAAAGTTTTAATTATCAGAAGTGTAATTATTATAAATGAATTATAAATAATCTGGAGTTTACAGGTCCTCCGGAAAAATTAGGGAAGGGCATCTACTTATTTTCACCTTTACGCTGTAATTTAAAGGAAATCAAATATAAGTACCTGTTATTGCAGTCATTTACATGATTAAATTGTCTTATTTCATAAATGTTGCTTAAAAGAGATAAAAGCATTCGAGTTGTATCAGCTACCGAGCTAGCTGTGAACTTCACAGTGAAGATGTCAGCTAGCCTGGTGGCTTACAACTACAGTTACAACACACCCAGGATATGTCAGTTTATTTCCGTTTTTGCTCCATTTCGTGACGTATTTCGTAAAATTTAGGGTTACCAGCATCAATTCGTGGCCCTGTGAAAACTTGGTATCTGTCAAGAATTCTTCTCTGATATCAGAATTCTAAATGAAAAACAAATTTGCAAACAATTCTACCCGTTTAAATGCTTTCAGCTGCTACCCGCTAATTTCTATCTTTTGCAAAATTAATATTTGTCGTGAAAATAATGATTTCCTCAACAAAAGGACTGAGGATCTCGTCAAACCCCGGATATTCGACAAGTTTCTTTTGTTCTCAAATCCTTCGAAATATATATATTTAGTCAGTGCCGTACCTATCAAAAAAAAACATTCAAGGTCGGATTTAACCCTTAAATACCCTTAAGTGCAATTAATACCCCTCATCCAGGTGCGTCAACACGATCATATCTGTATGTATTAAATCCTTCAAAAAAGAGAAATTCAGGAGTGAAAACAAATTGTTTTAGCCAAATCTCAGTTAACGCTATTATATAAATTCATATCAATTGTTTGCTTTAATTAATTAATCGAATTTAGTATTGATGCAACGAGTATCTTGATTATATACTTAGACTCCTTAGACTGCGGTTACATAGAATGACGTTGTCGGTTTCAGTTTCTTGACTATTTCTGTATTACCGTCTCTGTATACAATCTGAATATATTTTTCTCCTCGTTGAATTCGATCCTGAAGGATAATTTTTAATTTCTGGTACCCTAGAATGCCGAACGTACGGGAGGTTCGGGAATCGTGATTGCCGAACACACGAGTTTGAAAGGGGCTCCCACACCTGCAACGCATACATTTCGTGGGTAATGCGTGAGAACGCACACAAGTGCACTTGCGTGCAACTCTCGGTAAGGTTAGGGATATAGGGGAGCAAATTATATATGCTTCTGTGGAATTGGGAAGCTCGTAACTTCAATCCTTGCACGCTCGGAATTCGAATATATTGTCTCTGTTGCTGTACTGTTGCAAAATCATCTATCATATCCGCCCTGTGAGTGCTGAGCGCCGATAAGACTATATGCTTCATGATTTCCTTGAAACGATCCATATTTTGCAAAGTCATATTCACAAAGTTATTATTAAGACCTTCTGATGGAGAGCGAAAACGAGATTCAGAACAACGAGCGAACAAGCCGTCCGATTTCCTAATGAGTTTAGAGGCACAATGAGGATGATATATAGCTGGTCAACCTGAACATTTCACAGAGTCCGATCCCAAGGGGTTTTTTGCACATCCCGTATTAACATGCGTCAGTTTTAGCTGATAATAGGTCTTTATTACCAGAAACTTTATTTTTTACTCCAAGCTCAAACTGATAGAACTGATAAGATCCCAGTATTTTATTAAAAATATTGAATAGAACAAATCAAACCAGATTTTTTAAAACTTTTATGCTTATAAACATTTAAAAAAACTCAATAAATTGCAAGATCAGAGGAGGACAGGTAGATGTACGTGTTAATAATTTGGCGAATGATCAAAAAAGTTCAAGGTATTCAAGGAATTCAGTATTTTAATGAATGCTTGAAATCACGTGACTTCTCATTTTGAGGGTATTGATGAGAGCCTTATCGTTTAATACTGACAGTTTCCGAGCAGCAGTAAATCGCGACAGATCGTTGATCGATATTTTTGGATTAGTAATGTGATTCACTCAGAAAAGAAATTGAACTTAGGATCTTTTAAATTGTGTATAAAAACGAGTGAGCGATTTGTACGATTTGCAATGGGCTTATTCTGTCAAATTTTCAAAAATTTTAATAAAACTTGTAACTTAAAGTAACTCTTACGATTTTCCTCTGACTATTTCTGATCTGGCAAAAGTATTTATTTTAAAATTGTAAACTCTAAACAATGGTGTTATTAAAATATGTTTCGATAACTGATGCTAATATTATCTCCGCTTGGGAGTCGCTAAAGACCAGATTTTACGACAAAAGAGCTTGAATCTCACCTCATTCCCAATCCTTTCCCAATCTTCATAATGCCTTAATTAATATTATGAAAGGCTTAAAAAACTTAGGCGATAAAACAATTTACTTGTTTTTATGATGGTTAAGAAATTCAATATTAGTACTCTCAAGGAACGGGAAAATCAAGGAATTCATGGAATTCAAGGAATTAATGGAATTCAAGGAATTAGTAGAATTCAATTAATTCTATGAATACCTTGTGATTAAGGTTTATACTTGTAAAAGAGATCATTTTGACAGATCAGGAATAGTCAGAGAAGAATCGTGAGAGTTAATTAAAGATACAAGTCCGATACAAATCCGCAAGGACCTGTCACTCGTTTTTGTACACAATTTTGAAAGATATTAAGTTCAATGTTTTTTTATTCAATCATAATACTGATCTGAAAAGGTCGGACAACAATCTGTCGTGATTCACTACTGCTCGCACACTGTCTCTATTAAGCCATAAGGCGCTCATCAACACCCTCAAACTGAGAAATCACTTAATTTCACGCATTAGTTCAAATACTGAGGAAACAGGAAATAGGCTTGAAACTGATCATGCAGATAAATTGTATCATTTTCAGTCGCATAAAATTTTATAACGACGAAACATTATAACTTTAAACATTAGAAGAATAACTAGTATTTAATAGCCCTAGCCGCCCGCCATAATCCACTAAATTTATCTGCAATCTAATGTTCAAAATTAAAATTTTAATTTACATAGGATCTTTGAAGAAGGAGATAAGGATCCTTGGTTTGTAAATTTAATAGATATTCACATTCCTGATTGAGTTAATAATATTCTTAGATTAGGTCAAAAATAAAAAGATAAAAAGTAAGTCGAAACAAATGATGAAAATAGTAAAGATGTTGAATCAAAAATACCAAAAATTCCTATTTTGGATCAACAGGATTTCCAAAACAAGATGTTACACTTGTCAAAGAGATTTGTTGATAAAAATTGTTGGCATATTAGTAATATTGACCGTAAAATTTATAAAGGTTTGATGATGAAGAAAAAATTTATTAGAAACTAGCTTGATATAGTTTGCATGAGTGCTGATAAAAGCAGTATTACTGTTCGTAATAAAAAAAATCAGATTATTTTAGGGATATGGAGAATTCGCTTTCTAATCACAATAATTTTAAATTATTACATGAAGATCTGTTAAGAAAATTAAAAAGACACACATATTAATACTGAAGAAACAGTTCTTGCCAAACGTTAAGGTTTAAGAAAGATTCACAATGATGGCTATCCCTTAAAATTAGTTATTTTAACTATTAATACTCCTACTAAATTTTTAGAAAAAGATTTCAATTTGATTCTTAAAGACTCTACCTCAACTTCAAAACCATATTAAAATTATTTGGGAATTTAGATGGTTATTGATGCTTTTAACAATTCTCATCTAACACTTCAATTTACTCGTGAAATATCGCAGGATAATAGAATAAGTTTTTTAAGCATAGTGTTACGTTTCGTGAAGTATATATATATATATATATATATGTATTTATATATTTGCATGATTACACTAATAAAGACTTAATAAATATAGAGCGAATATTGCGTCAACAAGTTGCTAGCGCGCAAGAATATCTGTAGATATAATCAAAACATTGTAAGTAGTAGCATATAGCAAATAGATATACTCAGCACGCTGGAGGCTGAAGAACGCAGCTATAGCTTTTGAACACGTTGTAAGCCGTATAGTATATCTATATATAATCGTGACGTATGCGTATACATCGACATCCCAGTATATCCCAGAAAGTGCCAGCATGGTTAATTTATAATTTTTCTCAATTTTCTACTGTTTTCTTCGGTTCAAACTATCTAGTCCACTGTCTTAAACCGGAATTTCGCGGGTATTAGTGTGCGTACCGTTGTGACACTGTTGTACACTGGGAAACCCGACTCTGGGATTTTCCAAACTGGGATTTAGGGATTTTTCGAATAAACATCTTTCGAAATCTTGTTAAACTAAATCGTTAATTAGCTTAGGAAGCAGAATTATATTATATAAGAACGAGCTTGAGAGTGATAGGAAAAATAAAATTAACATTGATAAGTAATTAGATAAATTACACGTGGAGTTCGGTAGTGATACGTCAGAAAATAGTAATTTTGATTGTTCTGCATTTATTGATCCTGGAAATATAACCTTAATCAACACAAATACATGTTTAATTAGTGGTTTTGATTACTTGATTATTTGGCATTTGATTATTTTGCTTTCCAGCAAAACAATAAGGAAATACAGAAGAAAACCTTATTTAGCATCCTTTTAGTCAATTTTATAAAAGGCTGTACAGAGGCAAAAGCTGTAATTCCTACACAGGCTCATGAGAATCTTGCTAGATTATCTAGAAAAAAAATTAACCAGGCAAACGCGAAACTGCATGTTTGGAAACACGTTTCAAACCTTAGAAGAATTGTTTGAAGAATTGAAAAAGGATTATCCCCCTGCGAAAAACTTATACTAGCTGCAAGGAGAACTAGGAAATATATTGGTGTGGGATAAAGAAAATTGTATATCATACGGTGCACGAATAAAAGAATTAGCTGATAGGCTCGAGGACGCGCCTAGATTAGTTGATGATGTCATCACAGATAACATATTTAAAGCAAATTTGGAAGATGGTGTAAATAAATGTTTTAAGAGGGAATTTTAAGGGCAGTTTCTAACCATTGCTCTGAAACAAGAGGAAGCCCTTCAGCAAATGAGGCGCAAACGAAGACGGAAAAGTGGCACCGCAAAGTCTGAATTGAAAATAACGTTCTATTCCGATTTGGTAAGCGTTCGCCTCTGTGAGCGTATGTGAAGACGTGAGCTCCGTTGCTCATGTTGAATATTTAGGGACACTACTATTTCCATCACTGGCAGCCTCGTGAAGAAGAAAAGAGGTCCCAGGTTGAGGTTACTTAATACTAGCTCAGATTTTTTCCTCATTCGCTCTCTCTGGTCTTGAGCACCTCCTCGGCCGTCGTAGCTTTCGAAGTTCCCGATTCCATGTTTTAGAACCAAAAGGATCCAGTTGACAGTCATCCTCACTCGTTTTTAGTTGCGAGGTTTGTGATCGAAAATTTCAAACTCGGAGGGAATACTTTATGATTTTCCCAAAAGAGTCGGGCTCCTTACCAGTGCTTTGAAAAGAGGAAGGAGGTCGGGAAGAAAACATAAGAAGTCTGCTAAATCTCTCAAATAGGTCATATACCGCAATTTCGTTTTCTCAGCAAAGAAGGTAGTCCCTACATGCGTTGTTCAACCAACTATTTGACCTAGAACCCTGCGCCTGAAGTTGCCCTTGTTTAACCAGAAGTACAGGTTGTAACCATTGACGTGGAACATGAGGAAGCCCTTCAGCAATGAAAACGTGCATTCCTATAGGAAAATCTCCCAAATCTCATAATCCAACACCAGGAACGTGAAGAAACTGCACCAATTGCAGAACTAGAAAACGGCGACCTTTCAGATAAGGATCCAGACGTTTTAGATGCTGAAATCGAAATCTTTGTAACGGTTCGTTTCGCTTTACCTGCGTATAGTGCCACCGGACGTTTCAGTCTAGCCAGGGTTCAAGAGTTGGCGCAGGTTTTATAAGGAAACGAACAAACGGTTTAGAATATAAAAAGATAAACAATATATTTCCCTATAAGAATACATTTCTAGTTAGGTTCTAAGTATAGTTGCATCATGTGATCGCGCGTGCATGGGTGTGTAGTGTGATCGTGTGTCGTTGCCATTTTTAAGTGGTGTTTGTGGTATGGTTTGAATGCACAGGAAAGTGTGTGTTGTAGGTGTGAGTGCGAGAGAGTGGTTATTACGCGGTAAGCTACGCGTCGATAACAAGGACGAGGGCGACGGATCGGAGCGCGTGACGTGCCGGGCGTATCTCCCCGGAGCGGAGGTCTTAGGGCTGTCCTGGGGCCGTACTCTGAAAACAAAATGAAATGGGGGCATCGGGTTAGCTGTGTATACAGCTCATTGGTCCTGCCCCCCCCCACGGTCATTTCAGCTCAGGTGCAGGAGAGGGGATTTCGTAGCTCCGACTACCATCGGAGCTATCTTCCTTCAGTTGGTTACGAGGAGCGGGATCAGGAGTGGAGCCGCGGGTAGGCTGGTCAGAAGCACCTGACACGGACGTACCCTACACTTGAAGGGCGACCACGGGGGCACCCGTCGACATCCGACCAAGTCGGCTACAAGGAGCTGGGAGCAGGAGCGGTACTAGGAGCTGAGGAGGGTTGTCTGACCGTCTACTGGGAGTGTAGGATGGCCAGAGGAGTTGCACCAGGAGAGAGTTCCCCGACGTTACTCGGTTGTCTGCGCGGCGCATCGGCGCACTGGACAGTGGTGAGTGGAAGGGAGCAACATCGGTGGACTGGAGTGCGCGGGGACCTGGGTGCTATTAAACGGTTCGTAACATCTTAAAGTAAATATTGAATACTGACCTCGGGAATTAATGAAGTTGAATAAAAATTCCGGTGTTGTGCGCATTCATCACCGTTATTCCACTAAAGGAAAAAACTAAGTTAATGCGGCCTTTCTTAACTGACTTTGCACTATGATGATTGCCGGGATAGATTTACGGAATAGTGGGGGCGTTGACACTATAAATAGGAGAAGCAAATTTCCACTTCCACGTCATCTTCAATCGGAAATCCATCGTACTGAACCAAATAGGTGGCATCGTAGGACTGCGAGTAATCCATAATTTATCAACAGTACATGGATTCCTCATGTATTAATCGAGCTTGTACCTGCCTACATTTACCAAGATAGATCTTGGCCCATTCCTTATCCTATGAACCACATAGGGAGACAATAAAGACTGCCGGCATTAACGGCAACCGTAAAAGTGGCTTAGTTATCCCGCCGAAAGAAAATTCCATGACTAAAAATGACTGAACCCGAGGGAACTGATGACACAAATCTGAACAAGAACTCCAGCATCTTAGGAATCAATTCCAACATTACGATTCCAAATCCGGCAATGAACGTCGACACGACCACAGCAATGGCCTCGGTGCTGGAGTGTGTAACGCTTCAGCAAAGTATCTATCATATTCCACAATTTGACGGAAAGCCCGTAAGCTTAAAGAGTTCTTCCAAGATATTGCGAATGGCGAGGTATATATTACCGACGCGAATGAGCATGGATTCATTAAGATCGTTGTCAGCTAACTCAAGGGAATTGCCCGCGATAATGTTAGGGACAAGCGATTAAACAGGGTGAAGCGTCGCGTCTATACTCTGCCGTCAGCGGCAAGAGAGGCAGTTCGTCCACCATGAAGCCCTGGCGAGTAGGAGGATCGCGGTGGTGTGCTCAGAAGGGTACCTGGGCGTGAGCCTGCCTGGAGCCGCCGTCGGTGCAGATCTTGGTGATAGTAGCAAATACCTACCTAAAAAACGTTTCGCTTCCACGAAGAACTACCAATGGTATTTCGAAAAATAGTAAATATCCGTATGCGTCAAAATTAAAGAATAAGGGATTATTATGACAGTTTCCAAGGCCCTCTGAGTTTGCCTCGACATGCAGTGGAGGAAAAATATTCCAAGACTTACAACTTGGCATTTGCTGATGAAGCAAAAGAGAGCAACATAATAATGGAACCCGTGACTGATGTTGCACTGGACACATTCATAAAAGGGCTTCCAGATGAAATGTTTACCTTCGTAGATACCAGAAACCCTAAGGACCTCATCGAGGCCCTGGATCATGCCCTATATATTGAAGAAAGACAAAATTAACCAGAGAGAGCTAAGAATCATCTCTGTGAAAAAAGGGAAAAATGGGAGCCATAGAGTTTAGAAAGGACTGGTTCGAGCGGAAGCAAGTACCCGATAAACTAAACGCAATAGGCCCCTGCTAAGTATTGAGCCCCTTTGGCCTCCTATCACCCTCAATACCCTTATCCCTACCTTCCTTTCCCTTCTAACATCCCTTTTCCCTGCGCCTACCCTACACATTTTCCCGTCCCTTTATTCGTACAAGCATATAAAACGGACAATGGCTCCAGGCCCAACCCTCAATGGAAAAAGTACGGAAAATACACAGATAGCGCGGCGCCTCCGAGATAAAACTCACCCGGACCTTCTGGAAATTTAATCTTGCAACCGACTCCTTGCTCGGACCCGGCAGGGAGTCAGTCGACCCCATAGAGCCCCGAAAAAATGTCCACTTCTCGGAGCACACCATCGGGTCTTACTAGCAGGAACCGAAATAGAGGGCACCCCTGTAGTTACGTTAACAGCACCGGAAATAAGGCATACAAAATCCAGCTTCCTGGTAGACCTATGATCAGGTATAAATTTAATAAAAATTTAGAACTTGCGGCTCGAGCTGAGATACGAACCTGATAAGGCCGTTTTGCTAACTGGGATCAACTTAGAGCCCGTAGAGACGATTGGGTCAGTAAACCTCACATTATTTGATGCTCCAGTCGAATTTCATGTTGTGAAGAATGTCCTCCTGATATCGGTACTATGGAGGGGTGGGTTATTTGAGGGAGGGGGGGGCAGAGGCTGTGTTGGGTTTAAATAAGATAATAGCGGAATCGCAAGAGCAATACTTTGCATCAACTCCCTCCCTCCTCCCCCTACCTGGGTGCCAAAAATCTTCAAATATCAAATCGTCATTCAATGACCTTCGAGTGCCTGTAACTCTAATTCTAAGGACTTTTATGACATAGTGCTCATAAGAAATTTTGTTCAGGAGACCTCAAAGAATAAATAACAGATAGTTTTAACTCTTGTATAATTTTTTAAATGTATGTTGTGTGGGGTCCTTTAAAAAGCAATAAGGTGAATCGAAAACAATTTACAAGCATATTTGAAAATCCCTTTATATCTTCGAAACCCTACGGAATCACTTATGTCTTATGGAAAATCCTTTCAAGTCCATTAAAATATTAAAATCCCATAAAATCTTTTGCATTTCCACAAAACACTGGAAGATTGATCAGAGTCCTTTGAGTCTTGAAATTTATTAAAATACCTTGAAATCAATGGAAATGTTTCAAATGTCTTGAAATTGGTCAAAATTAGTTGAAATCCTATTGAAATTCCTTAAAATTGCCTTATATGTTTGGAAATCTTTAAAAACCTGCGAAATTGTATGAAATGTGACGAAATCGCTTAAAATTCCCGGCTTATTTCTAGAATTGCTTGAAACTTTTTTAATCGCCAAAAAACATAGGAAATTAATTGTAGGCATATCATTGTACACAGAGAAAATCCTGGAGCACAGCTTGCTTTTACATCTACAACTGGTTCGTTTATATAAAAAATTTTTTCATACACTACGGGTTAATCAATCGACACGAGCCAGTCATTTATCGAGAATAACCAGCCGTTTATGTTGCACCAATCACAATAAAGCAGTGAGTAGTGCCATCTGCACTACTCATTGCTTTATGATACACGACGGAGTAGTGTGGGACTCGCGGTGCGCGTTTCCGATCACTAACGATCTAAGCCGAATAAGAACAAACGCGCACTAAATGAATCAAGATCGCGAATCGCATGCATTGGTGAAGCATAGGCGCTTTTTGAAAAGTAAGCGGTAACAAGAAACATTGCAAAATTAATATAATTAAAAGTTACCAATAATATCCAGAGAAAAAACATACCTTGCCTATACCACAACGAGTGATTTCGATTTCTTTTTCCATTTGCGATCAGCTGACAGCTGTTGCTGCGTTCGTTCTGATTCAGCTTTGATCGTTCATAATCGCAAACGCGTATTGCGAGTCCGAAGCGATTCCGTCGTGTTTCCTAAAGTAATGAATAGTGTAGATGGTACTACTCACTGCTCTATTGAGATTGGTGTAACATAAACGACTGGTTACTCTGGATAAACGATTGGCTCGTTTCGGTATACTAACCTGTAGTGAAAGAAAATTTTGTTTTCTATAAACGTACCAGTCGTGTATGTAAAATCACTCAGTGCTCCAGGATTTTCTCCCTGTAGAACTATAATGAATTTCTCATAATTTTTATATTTTCATCATTTGTGGTTGAGGAAGTATTTGAGTTTTTCGTAAATACCATAACTCTCGAAAAAAATGAACTAATCGAATCGATCTTTAGCAAGCTTTTTTTGGCTACTAAAAGAGAGGACGACTTCGCTAAGCGGCCATTTTGGATAAAAATTAAAGGGGTCAGAGTAATTTCAAAATTTCTGGGATCATTTTTTTTATTAAAATTTTTTATGTATGGCTATTCATAGTACTAAGAAAGCCAAACAATTTATTTGAATTACCTTAAAAAGAAAATTCTGAAATTTATACTATTTTCAAAATTTTATAAATCAATCGAATATCAAAATTTTAAGCAAATTTTAGGCCAACAAACGCACGTTATGAAAAAAAACTCAGGCGAAGAAAAATGTCGCTTTTTCCAAGCCCTACTAGATGACCGTAGAAACTTTTAGGATTTTCTTGGAAAATCGAAAATTTAATTTTTGATTCCACAAAAAAAATAATAAGAAGTAAAAAAATTCATTTTTGTGGCAAAACTAGGCAGAATACCAAAAAAGATAAATTTTTAAATAAATAGTAGAATTTTTTATAATTAATGAAATAAATGAATAAATTTTCTGCAAAAAGATTGAAATATTTAATGAAAAACAGTAGAATCCAACCAAAAAGAAAATTTCGAAAAGAAATAATCGAATTTTCAACTAAATAGTTGAATTTAAAATTTAAAAATATTAGTTTTTAACAAAGAAAAGTATTTTTCTACTAAAATATAAAAATTTAAGCAAATTTACGAATTATTTTTAAAAACATTTTAATAACAAACTTGTAAAATATATTTACCACCAAGAAGAATAATTTTTACAAAATAAAAGAATTTTCTACCCAAATCTTTAATACAAAATTTAATTTTGAACCAAATAGTACAATTTTTGACCAAATAGATTAATTTTGATCTAGAGCATATCAATTTTTAACCAAAAATATAAATTTTGAATTGAAAAAGTTAAATTTACGACTCAAATTCGAATAGCTATATTTACCGGGGAAATGTTATACTAAATAGATGGATTTTTGTTTTCGAAAAAACTGTTAAGTTTTGAACAAATAAATAAAATAATACGTTTATTCATTTTAAGTCTTTGGAAACCCTTTAGAATCCCTAAAAATATATTGAATAATTTACTTTGTCAATTGTAAACATCCATTAAAGTAACTAGAAATCATTTGAAATCGCTTAAAACTAATTCATTGAAATTCTTTAATAAAAAAAAATGTTAAAATCCCTAGAAATCTTTAAAAATTTAATTTTCAACAAAGGTGATCAACTTTTAATGAAATAGTTATATATTTATTTAAAAAATATTGTTTTTAAACAAAACAGTTTAATTTGCGAGAAAAGAAGAAGAATGGTCAAAAAATACAAAAATGTGCAATCAAAAAGTTGATTTTTCAATTAAAAAAAAATTAAAAATTGTTAATTTTCAACTAAAAAGTAGGATAAGTCAATTTCCATTTAATTTTTATTTATGTTTTACCTAAAATGCATTTTCAACTAAAATCTTAAATCATACACAAAGAAAATGAATTTGTAATAAAACAGATTAGGACTTCCGTTTCCGGTATGAAAGTGTAAAGTAGCGGGAATTGTGGTTGCTGAGATTTTTCGATAATTGTGGTGA